>OY482675.1:12008078-12208824 GCA_960531455.1 Urophora cardui | reverse complement strand
AGATAAAGATAAAGATAAAGATAAAGATAAAGATAAAGATAAAGATAAAGATAAAGATAAAGATAAAGATAAAGATAAAGATAAAGATAAAGATAAAGATAAAGATAAAGATAAAGATAAGATAAAGATAAAGATAAAGATAAAGATAAAGATAAAGATAAAGATAAAGATAAAGAAAAGATAAAGATAAAGATAAAGATAAAGATAAAGATAAAGATAAAGATAAAGATAAAGATAAAGATAAAGATAAAGATAAAGATAAAGATAAAGATAAAGATAAAGATAAAGATAAAGATAAAGATAAAGATAAAGATAAAGATAAAGATAAAGATAAAGATAAAGATAAAGATAAAGATAAGATAAAGATAAAGATAAAGATAAAGATAAAGATAAAGATAAAGATAAAGATAAAGATAAAGATAAAGATAAAGATAAAGATAAAGATAAAGATAAAGATAAAGATAAAGATAAAGATAAAGATAAAGATAAAGATAAAGATAAAGATAAGATAAAGATAAAGATAAAGATAAAGATAAAGATAAAAGATAAAGATAAAGATAAAGATAAGAGATAGAGATAAAGATAAAGATAAGAAAGATAAAGATAAAGATAAGATAAAGATAAAGATAAAGATAAAGATAAAGATAAAGATAAAGATAAAGATAAAGATAAAGATAAAGATAAAGATAAAGATAAAGATAAAGATAAGATAAGATAAAGATAAAGATAAAGATAAAGATAAAGATAAAGATAAAGATAAAGATAAAGATAAAGATAAAGATAAAGATAAAGATAAAGATAAAGATAAAGATAAAGATAAAGATAAAGATAAAGATAAAGATAAAGATAAAGATAAAGATAAAGATAAAGATAAAGATAAAGATAAAGATAAAGATAAAGATAAAGATAAAGATAAGATAAAGATAAAGATAAAGATAAAGATAAAGATAAAGATAAAGATAAAGATAAAGATAAAGATAAAGATAAAGATAAAGATAAAGATAAAGATAAAGATAAAGATAAAGACAAAGATAAAGATAAAGATAAAGATAAAGATAAAGATAAAGATAAAGATAAAGATAAAGATAAAGATAAAGATAAAGATAAAGATAAAGATAAAGATAAAGATAAAGATAAAGATAAAGATAAAGATAAAGATAAAGATAAAGATAAAGATAAAGATAAAGATAAAGATAAAGATAAAGATAAAGATAAAGATAAAGATAAAGATAAAGATAAAGATAAAGATAAAGATAAGATAAGATAAAGATAAAGATAAAGATAAAGATAAAGATAAAGATAAAGATAAAGATAAAGATAAAGATAAAGATAAGATAAAGATAAAGATAAAGATAAAGATAAAGATAAAGATAAAGATAAGATAAAGAAAGATAAAGATAAAGATAAAGATAAAGATAAAGATAAAGATAAAGATAAAGATAAAGATAAAGATAAAGATAAAGATAAAGATAAAGATAAAGATAAAGATAAAGATAAAGATAAAGATAAAGATAAAGATAAAGATAAAGATAAAGATAAAGATAAAGATAAAGATAAAAGATAAAGATAAAGATAAAGATAAAGATAAAGATAAAGATAAAGATAAAGATAAAGATAAGATAAAGATAAAGATAAAGATAAAGATAAAGATAAAGATAAGATAAAGATAAAGATAAAGATAAAGATAAAGATAAAGATAAAGATAAGATAAGAAGATAAAGATAAAGATAAAGATAAAGATAAAGATAAAGATAAGATAAAGATAAAGATAAAGATAAAGATAAAGATAAAGATAAAGATAAGATAAAGATAAAGATAAAGATAAAGATAAAGATAAAGATAAAGATAAAGATAAAGATAAAGATAAAGATAAAGATAAAGATAAAGATAAAGATAAAGATAAGATAAAGATAAAGATAAAGATAAAGATAAAGATAAAGATAAAGATAAAGATAAAGATAAAGATAAAGATAAAGATAAAGATAAAGATAAAGATAAAGATAAAGATAAAGATAAAGATAAGATAAAGATAAAGATAAAGATAAAGATAAAGATAAAGATAAAGATAAAGATAAAGATAAAGATAAAGATAAGATAAAGATAAAGAGAAAGATAAGATAAGATAAAGATAAAGATAAAGATAAAGATAAAGATAAAGATAAAGATAAAGATAAAGATAAGATAAAGATAAGATAAAGATAAAGATAAAGATAAAGATAAGATAAAGATAAAGATAAAGATATAGATAAAGATAAAGATAAAGATAAAGATAAAGATAAGATAAAGATAAGATAAGATAAAGATAAAGATAAAGATAAAGATAAAGATAAAGATAAAGATAAAGATAAAGATAAAGATAAAGATAAAGATAAAGATAAGATAAAGATAAAGATAAAGATAAAGATAAAGATAAAGATAAAGATAAAGATAAAGAAAAGATAAAGATAAAGATAAAGATAAAGATAAAGATAAAGATAAAGATAAAGATAAAGATAAAGATAAAGATAAAGATAAAGATAAAGATAAAGATAAAGATAAAGATAAAGATAAAGATAAAGATAAAGATAAAGATAAAGATAAAGATAAAGATAAAGATAAAGATAAGATAAAGATAAAGATAAAGATAAAGATAAAGATAAAGATAAAGATAAAGATAAGATAAAGATAAAGATAAAGATAAAGATAAGATAAAGATAAAGATAAAGATAAAGATAAAGATAAAGATAAAGATAAAGATAAAGATAAAGATAAAGATAAAGATAAAGATAAAGATAAAGATAAAGATAAGATAAAGATAAAGATAAAGATAAAGATAAAGATAAAGATAAAGATAAAGATAAAGATAAAGATAAAGATAAAGATAAAGATAAAGATAAAGATAAAGATAAGATAAAGATTAAAGATAAAGATAAAGATAAAGATAAAGATAAAGATAAAGATAAAGATAAAGATAAAGATAAAGATAAAGATAAAGATAAAGATAAAGATAAAGATAAAGATAAATAAGATAAAGATAAAGATAAAGATAAAGATAAAGATAAAGATAAAGATAAAGATAAAGATAAAGATAAAGATAAAGATAAAGATAAAGATAAAGATAAAGATAAAGATAAAGATAAAGATAGATAAGATAAAGATAAAGATAAAGATAAAGATTAAAGATAAAGATAAAGATAAAGATAAAGATAAAGATAAAGATAAAGATAAAGATAAAGATAAAGATAAAGATAAGATAAAGATAAAGATAAAGATAAGATAAAGATAAAGATAAAGATAAAGATAAAGATAAGATAAAGATAAAGATAAAGATAAAGATAAAGATAAAGATAAAGATAAAGATAAAGATAAAGATAAAGATAAAGATAAAGATAAAGATAAAGATAAAGATAAAGATAAAGATAAAGATAAAGATAAAGATAAAGATAAAGATAAAGATAAAGATAAAGATAAAGATAAAGATAAAGATAAAGATAAAGATAAAGATAAAGATAAAGATAAAGATAAAGATAAAGATAAAGATAAAGATAAAGATAAAGATAAAGATAAAGATAAAGATAAAGATAAGATAAAGATAAAGATAAAGATAAAGATAAAGATAAAGATAAAGATAAAGATAAGGATAAAGATAAGGATAAGGATAAGGATAAGGATAAGATAAGGATAAGGATAAGGATAAGGATAAGGATAAGGATAAGGAGATAAGGATAAGGATAAGGATAAGGATAAGGATAAGGATAAGGATAAGGATAAGGATAAGATAAGGATAAGGATAAGGATAAGGATAAGGATAAGGATAAGGATAAGGATAAGGAAGGATAAGGATAAGGATAAGGATAAGGATAAGGATAAGGATAAGGATAAGGATAAGGATAAGGGATAAGGATAAGGATAAGGATAAGGATAAGGATAAGGATAAAGGATAAGGATATGGATAAGGATAAGGATAAGGATAAGGATAAGGATAAGGATAAGGATAAGGATAAGGATAAGGATAAGGATAAGGATAAGGATAAGGATAAGGATAAGGATAAGGATAAGGATAAGGATAAGGATAAGGATAAGGATAAGGATAAGGATAAGGATAAGGATAAGGATAAGGATAAGGATAAGGATAAGGATAAGGATAAGGATAAGGATAAAGATAAAGATAAAGATAAAGATAAAGATAAAGATAAAGATAAAGATAAAGATAAAGATAAAGATAAAGATAAAGATAAAGATAAAGATAAAGATAAAGATAAAGATAAAGATAAAGATAAAGATAAGGATAAGATAAGATAAGGATAAGGATAAGGATAAGGATAAGGATAAGGATAAGGATAAGGATAAGGATAAGGATAAGGATAAGGATAAGGATAAGGATAAGGATAAGGATAAGGATAAGGATAAGGATAAGGATAAGGTATGTAGGTATATCGAGTTTAAATTTTATTAAGTAGGTATTTATTTAAACTAATTAAATTATTCAATTTATTTAAATTAATAGATATTTATAAAAATTTATATTTACATACCGATGTACCTACGTATATATTGATGTACATTTGTAGTCTATATGTATATAAGGATAAGGATAAGGATAAGGATAAGGATAAGGATAGTGATAAGGATAAGGAATGGATAAGGATAAGGATGAGGATAAGGATAAGGATGAGGATAAGGATAAGGATAAGGATAAGGATAAGGATAAGGATAAGGATAAGGATGTATGTAGGTATATCGAGTTTAAATTTTTATTAAGTAGGTATTTATTTAAACTAATTAAATTATTCAATTTATTTAAATTAATAGATATTTATAAAAATTTATATTTACATACCGATGTACCTACGTATATATTGATGTACATTTGTAGTCTATATGTATATAAGGATAAGGATAAGGATAAGGATAAGGATAAGGATAGTGATAAGGATAAGGATAAGGATAAGGTTAAGGATAAGGATAAGGATAAGGATGAGGATAAGGATAAGGATGAGGATAAGGATAAGGATAAGGATAAGGATAAAGATAAGGATAAGGATAAGGATAAGGATAAGGATAAGGATAAGGATAAGGATAAGGATAAGGATAAGGATAAGGATAAGGATAAGGATAAGGATAAGGATAAGGATAAGGATAAGGATATGGATAAGGATAAGGATAAGGATAAGGATAAGGATAAGGATAAGGATAAGGATAAGGATAAGGATAAGGATAAGGATATGGATAAGGATAAGGATAAGGATAAGGATAAGGATAAGGATAAGGATAAGGATAAGGATAAGGATAAGGATAAGGATAAGGATAAGGATAAGGATAAGGATAAGGATAAGGATAAGGATAAGGATAAGGATAAGGATAAGGATAAGGATAAGGATAAGGATAAGCATAAGGATAAGGATAAGGATAAGGATAAGGATAAGGATAAGGATAAGGATAAGGATAAGGATAAGGATAAGGATAAGGATAAGGATAAGGATAAGGATAAGGATAAGGATAAGATAAGGATAAGGATAAGGATAAGGATAAGGATAAGGATAAGGATAAGGATAAGGATAAGGATAAGGATAAGGATAAGGATAAGGATAAGGATAAGGATAAGGATAAGGATAAGGATAAGGATAAGGATAAGGATAAGAGGATAAGGATAAGGATAAGGATAAGGATAAGGATAAGGATAAGGATAAGGATAAGGATAAGGGATAAGGATAAGGATAAGGATAAGGATAAGGATAAGGATAAGGATAAGGATAAGGATAAGGATAAGGATAAGGATAAGGATAAGGATAAGGATAAGGATAAGGATAAGGATAAGGATAAGGATAAGGATAAGGATAAGGATAAGGATAAGGATAAGGATAAGGATAAGGATAAGGATAAGGATAAGGATAAGGATAAGGATAAGGATAAGGATAAGGATAAGGATAAGGATAAGGATAAGGATAAGGATAAGGATAAGGATAAGGATAAGGATAAGGATAAGGATAAGGATAAGGATAAGGATAAGGATAAGGATAAGGATAAGGATAAGGATAAGGATAAGGATAAGGATGAGGATGAGGATGAGGATGAGGATAAGGATAAGGATAAGGATAAGGATAAGGATAAGATAAGGATAAGGATAAGGATAAGGATAAGGATAAGGATAAGGTTAAGGATAAGGATAAGGATAAGGATAAGGATAAGGATAAGGATAAGGATAAGGATAAGGATAAGGATAAGGATAAGGATAAGGATAAGGATAAGGATAAGGATAAGGATAAGGATAAGGATAAAGATAAAGATAAGATAAGGATAAAGATAAAGATAAAGATAAAGATAAAGATAAAGGTAAAGATAAAGATAAAGATAAAGATAAAGATAAAGATAAAGATAAAGATAAAGATAAAGATAAAGATAAAGATAAAAATAAAGATAAAGATAAAGATAAAGATAAAGATAAAGATAAAGATAAAGATAAAGATAAAGATAAAGATAAAGATAAAGATAAAGATAAAGATAAAGATAAAGATAAAGATAAAGATAAAGATAAAGATAAAGATAAAGATAAAGATAAAGATAAAGATAAAGATAAAGATAAAGATAAAGATAAAGATAAAGATACAGATAAAGATAAGATCAGATAAAGATAAGATAAAGATAAAGATAAAGATAAAGATAAAGATAAAGATAAAGATAAGATAAAGATAAAGATAAAGATAAAGATAAAGATAAAGATAAAGATAAAGATAAAGATAAAGATAAAGATAAAGATAAAGATAAAGATAAAGATAAAGATAAAGATAAAGATAAAGATAAAGATAAAGATAAAGATAAAGATAAAGAAGATAAGATAAAGATAAAGATAAAGATAAAGATAAAGATAAAGATAAGATAAAGATAAGATAAAGATAAAGATAAAGATAAAGATAAAGATAAAGATAAAGATAAAGATAAAGATAAAGATAAATATAAATATAAAGATAAAGATAAAGATAAAGATAAAGATAAAGATAAAGATAAAGATAAAGATAAAGATAAAGATAAAGATAAAGATAAAGATAAAGATAAAGATACAGAAAAAGATAAAGATACAGAAAAAGATAAAGATACAGAAAAAGATAAAGATAAAGATAAAGATAAAGATAAAGATAAAGATAAAGATAAAGATAAAGATAAAGATAAAGATAAAGATAAAGATAAAGATAAAGATAAAGATAAAGATAAAGATAAAGATAAAGATAAAGATAAAGATAAAGATAAAGATAAAGATAAAGATAAAGATAAAGATAAAGATAAAGATAAATATAAAGATAAAGATAAAGATAAAGATAAAGATAAAGATAAAGATAAAGATAAAGATAAAGATAAAGATAAAGATAAAGATAAAGATAAAGATAGAGATAGAGATAGAGATAAAGATAAAGATAGAGATAAAGATAAAGATAAAGGTAAAGATAAAGATAAAGGTAAAGATAAAGATAAAGATAAAGATAAAGATAAAGATAAAGATAAAGATAAAGATAAAGATAAAGATAAAGATAAAGATAAAGATAAAGATAAAGATAAAGATAAAGATAAAGATAAAGATAAAGATAAAGATAAAGATAAAGATAAAGATAAAGATAAAGATAAAGATAAAGATAAAGATAAAGATAAAGATAAAGATAAAGATAAAGATAAAGATAAAGATAAAGATAAAGATAAAGATAAAGATAAAGATAAAGATAAAGATAAAGATAAAGATAAAGATAAGATAAGATAGAGATAAAGATAAGATAAAGATAAAGATAAAGATAAGATAAAGATAAAGATAAAGATAAAGATAAAGATAAAGATAAAGATAAAGATAAAGATAAAGATAAGATAAAGATAAGATAAAGATAAGATAAAGATAAAGATAAAGATAAAGATAAAGATAAAGATAAATATAAAGATAAAGATAAAGATAAAGATAAAGATAAAGATAAAGATAAAGATAAAGATAAAGATAAAGATAAAGATAAAGATAAAGATAAAGATAAAGATAAAGATAAGATAAAGATAAAGATAAAGATAAATATAAAGATAAAGATAAAGATAAGATAAAGATAAAGATAAAGATAAAGATAAAGATAAAGATAAAGATAAAGATAAAGATAAAGATAAAGATAAAGATAAAGATAAAGATAAAGATAAAGATAAAGATAAAGATAAAGATAAAGTAAAGATAAAGATAAAGATAAAGATAAAGATAAAGATAAGATAAAGATAAAGATAAAGATAAAGATAAAGATAAAGATAAAGATAAAGATAAAGATAAAGATAAAGATAAAGATAAGATAAAGATAAAGATAAAGATAAAGATAAAGATAAAGATAAAGATAAAGATAAAGATAAAGATAAAGATAAAGATAAAGATAAAGATAAAGATAAAGATAAAGATAAAGATAAAGATAAAGATAAAGATAAAGATAGAAAGATAAAGATAAAGATAAAGATAAAGATAAAGATAAAGATAAAGATAAAGATAAAGAAAAGATAAAGATAAAGATAAGATAAAGATAAAGTTAAAGATAAAGATAAAGATAAAGATAAAGATAAAGATAAAGATAAAGATAAAGATAAAGATAAAGATAAAGGTAAAGGTAAAGATAAAGATAAAGATAAAGATAAAGATAAAGATAAGATAAAGATAAAGATAAAGATAAAGATAAAGATAAAGATAAAGATAAAGATAAAGATAAAGATAAAGATAAGATAAAGATAAACATAAAGATAAGATAAAGATAAAGATAAAGATAAAGATAAAGATAAAGATAAGATAAAGATAAAGATAAAGATAAAGATAAAGATAAAGATAAAGATAAAGATAAAGATAAAGATAAAGATAAAGATAAAGATAAAGATAAGATAAAGATAAAGATAAAGATAAAGATAAAGATCAAGATAAAGATAAAGATAAAGATAAAGATAAAGATAAAGATAAAGATAAAGATAAAGATAAAGATTAAAGATAAAGATAAGATAAAGATAAAGATAAAGATAAAGATAAAGATAAAGATAAAGATAAAGATAAAGATAAAGATAAAGATAAAGATAAAGATAAAGATAAAGATAAAGATAAAGATAAAGATAAAGATAAAGATAAAGATAAAGATAAAGATAAAGATAAAGATAAAGATAAAGATAAAGATAAAGATAAAGATAAGATAAAGATAAAGATAAAGATAAAGATAAAGATAAAGATAAAGATAAAGATAAAGATAAAGATAAAGATAAAGATAAAGATAAAGATAAAGATAAAGATAAAGATAAAGATAAAGATAAAGATAAAGATAAAGATAAAGATAAAGATAAAGATAAAGGGAAACAACTTAAAACCTTAAATTTCAAGCAGCTACACTTGGAGAAAAAAATAACAACAAATTTTATTTTTATAATGCACATTTTAAACCACATCGTTTTTATTTTAAAAATGAAAATTTGTAAATTTAAAATGAAACTTTTGTATTAAAAATGTATTTTGGGTTAAATAGAATCATTTTGAAATTAAAAATTAAAATGAGGGGAATAAAAGCGCAAGTTTTAGGTTCAAAATCTCTTAGGGCTTAAATTAAAAATAAACATTTTTAATTGAAAGAGTTTTATAGTGCTTAGCACTTACCCCAACAATTAAAAAAATTGAAATAAAATATCGAAAATGGTTTTTCGTGAAATAGCTATACACTCAACCTGCGCTGTAAATAGTTGTTGAATTTTTTTCCTTACCCCAACAATAAACATTTTTAAATTTAAATGTTTTTTCTTGACTTTACAATTTTACAATGAACATCTTTAAAATAAAAATGGTCGTATCTACATCACTTTTGAATACGTTTTTGCCCATTTTAAATACGTTTTCATTTGTTTTTAAAATGTTTTTCTCTGAGTGTAGAAATATCTCTTTATATTATTTTATTAAGTATTTATTTAGGAAAATAGACAAGACCGAAAAAAAGGAAAAAGTAAATGCAACTAATGTACTCACCCTTAAGTTTAATCAAGTTGGAAAATATCACAGTTTATTTTATATATAAATATTATCTTTTTATATACAATGCATCATTTTTTTATACATTATTTCATTACGCACGTACTACTTAAAATATTTTTGATATTATTGCACCGACTCAACACTTTACAATGAAAGAAAACTTGTACACTCAGCAAAAAACGCACGTAAATCTGACTATTTACACCTTGATTTTACTATTTTTACCAATGGTTTTGCGCCTAGGATGAAAATAGTGATTCTGACTACGTTGCACTTCATACCATCATAATAAATATTAAGTAGTTAAAATGAAAATTAACCATACTCGATTTGAAGTGTTCTCATAGTAAAAACAACTATGAAAACTAGTTGTCCTAAATATGTTGAAAAATGCAGCATACTCAAATTGAATATTTTATAGTCAAGTTAAAGTTACAACATAGTTGTTTTAAAAAATGTTCATATTGAAGCTGACTATGACATATTCTTAAGTTTACTATGATTCATATTGAAGTTCAATATGTTTTTATTCAACTATAAGAGACAGCGTATTTGTTTTAAATATATTTCATATTGAATTTAACTATGTGTCTAAACTTTGTGTGTACATATGCACATACATACATACATATGTATACATATGTGTTTTTTTAAACCCTTTTATGTATTCACGTGGGGGGAGCGCTGTAGCTCCAAGGTTCGGCGAGAGTGCCAACCTCTGGGGTATGAAAAATGGCTTTAAATAAGCCAACTCATTTCCCTGGTGGAAAATGAGTTATATTTGAGTTGATCAATCATGCTATATAGCTCGAACAATGTATAAACCATCTAAGAGTTACGGAAATTTGAAAAGCCGCATTCAAATGGAGGGACGAAAATCTACGCAGCATAAATTGCTTTTACTGTGCTAAATATTTAAGTTTACTATGAATCATATTGAAGCTCAAGCATCAACAGTAGTTAAAATAAATATGTTTCAACTTGAAGATGACTATTACAAATTTTATAATGACAGGTGTTAATACTTGTCCAGTTGGATTAGTATTTACTAGTCAGCTCAAAGTTTTTCATATTCAAGTTGAATATCTTTCATACTTGAACGGTTGAAATAATACGTTTATATCCAAATTAAGTTGTTTCATAGTCATATTTCCGTGTTTTCATAGTAAAAAAGCGAATAGTAAAGCTGAATATTTTCATAGTCATTTTTACGATGCGAGTTTTCTCTGTGTGTACGGTAAAATATTGTTGTACGAAAGTATTTCGTATATATTACGAAAGTATTTCGTAAATCATTTAAACCTTTGATAACGTTACGAAAGTATTTCGTATATATTACGAAAGTATTTCGCAAATCTTTTAATTCTTTGATAATGTTACGAAAACTTTCGTACAATATACGAAATTATTCGTAAAGATAATTTTAAGAAAATTTACGAAAGTGTTTCCTAATATTTACGAAATATTTCGTAATATATACGAAAAAAATATTAGAAATTGGTTTACGAAAGCCCTTTCGTAATATTTACGAAAGATTCGTAAAATAAGATTTTGTTGAGAAAAATGCTTTCGTAATATATACGAAACTTTCGTACATTTTACGAAACTCTAGGCTACGAAGGTCTTTCGTAGTTTTTTTACGAAATTTTATTTTTAGTGTATGGAAAATGCAGCCTTGCTCTCCGACTAGAAAACAGCTGATCGAAGCTGATTTTGTCTGTTTTTTTGCACTCGATAATTGATTTTTTTTTTTCAATTATATCCAGACACAATTTGATTTCCTCAGATGAAAAGTTTTTTGTTCGTGGTGTATCCATATTCCTGAAAATTTAAATGTAATAAAAATTAAAGGGATAGGAGAAACTGGGGTACCTTTCAGGGATGTGATAAGTGGGCTTTTCCTACCAAAACTGGTCGGTTTTTTTCCTGTTGGTCAGATGGTCGCACGATTTGAATTTTGGTAGGTTTTTACCTTCCTTCAAGTAACATCACTGATTTGCTAGATTTTGCCACAACACTGTTGAAAGAACGTTTGAAAGTTCATGTATTCATGTCTCTTTCTCGCAGCAACAGTTTGCTTGAATACTTTTTGTGTTTCTCTTCGGCAGAGTTGTGTGTAAAGTGGATAAAAGAAGGTGAACGCATACGCATGAAACCCCTTTCTTCATTTTTTAGTTTGATGAAAAATGTGCTTAATGAAAATTGCTTTGGCGGGCTCACAAAATTTATTTTTAATCTGCTTACGCTTCCACACAGCTCTGCTGCACCGGGCGCAGATTTTCTACACTTTCTTTAATAAAACCAAACTCAGAAACAAATTAGAAATAAGCACTATGCACTAAAAAAGATCTTAGATTCAATTTTGATATTTAATTAAAATTCTGATCTTATTTGTATACCTACTTGGACCTACCTGTTAAACCATAGTCGTAACTATTTTAAAAGGTTAACATAGATTACATACACAAATTGATGTGCATACATATGTATAAACGCATTCGTATATTATTATTTTAAGCTAAAACATGTGAAAATACTTGAAGAGTGATATGTATGTATAAGTTCCTATATATACTACTGGGTTTTCAACCTATTCTCCTAAACTGGATTTCTTCTTACATTTCTAACAGAACACAAAGAGTTGTTTATAAGAATGCCTATTCATTTAGTATTTATGTGTCCTCTGGGGTTCCGCAGGGCAGCCATCTCGGACCGACTCTGTTCTTGTTGTTCATTAATGACATCTCATGTGCTATAAATTATTCTAAAGTTTTAATGTACGCAGATGATGTGAAACCTTTCAGGTCCTACACCTCACCGGAGGAAAGATCGCTCCTTCAAAATGATTTAAACGGTTTGGTTACGTGGTGCAATATAAATCTTATGCCACTAAATCTAAATAAATGTAAATTTATGTGCTTTTCGCGGAGTAATGTCGAACCCATAGCTTACGCCATTAATAATCATGATCTGGAGCGAGTTTATGAGTTTGTCGACTTAGGTGTAAGATTCGATTATAAACTTAATTTCAACCTTCACATCAACGTCATGATAAATAAAGCTAAAAGTGTTCTAGCGTTTGTAAAACGTTGGTCTAAGGAATTTAGTGACCCCTACGTAACTAAAGCCCTTTTCACAACCTTAGTAAGACCGACACTAAAATACGCATCTATAATCTGGAATCCGAGTTACAAAATTCATTCTGATCGACTTGAATCGATTCAAAAACAATTTTTACTTTTTGCATTAAGAAATTTGAATTGGAACCCTCATTGCAATCTTCCTTCGTACACTAGTCGCTTAAAGCTTATTAACCTTCCAACTTTAGCTAGTCGTAGGGAAACTCTGGGTGTAATATTCGTAACGAAACTGCTGAAGGGATCACTAAATAGTCCATTTCTTCTTTCTGAAATAAGTTTAAACATTCCTGCCCGTCCATCAAGACATTACCAGCCCATATTTTTAAAACAATGTAAAACTAATTTTGAATTAAATGAGCCATTCCGATATCTATGCAAAAGTTTTAACACATACTCTACCTACTTTGACATCTCTGACTCTCTATCCATTATAAGGAAAACTCTTCTTTCAATTCTTAACAAATAACTATGTTTCTACTAGATATAGTTTCCTTCTACTAATTTTAGGATAATATGTATTTTATTGTTAACTAAGTAATTGCTTCTAAGTGTATATATAAACTTAAGTATGTGTAATCAGCTGATGAATTTATATTCTGTAGCTGAGCAGCATAAGAACTCGACGTTTAACAAACTCCAGCCACTCAACACCTTGGCAAAATTAAAAAAATATATATCCGTGCGTCATGCGGATTGCGTCCCTCGCGGCGGTCGGGCGCTATATGGAGGGTAAACCGTTGGGAATTATTATTAAAAAAATTATATAATCAATGACATATATAAATCAATGACATACGTCCCAGGGATAGCAGAGAGAATAAGAAATTGAAGTATATATGACAAGGAAAATTACAACGTTGCGTTCACTTATAAAAATTCACTAAAATGATTCTACAGCAATACAAAGGACAAAATTCCGAAATACGAGAGATCAAACGTGGTATATGAAATCCCATGCAACGGAGACGGGTCCCACGTATGCGAAAAAGTATATGTGGGGACTACTAAATCTAAACTAAAGACAAGGATTTCCGCACATAAGTCCAATATCAAACTACGCAATAATCCTTCGGACAACAAGACGGCCTTGTCATACCATTGCGGCAGTACTGGACATTATCCAGATTTCGATAATGTAGCAATCCTAGACAATGAGAAGCATTATCATAAACGATACACACTGGAAATGTTACATATTTTGAACACCCCTAATAACAAGAGAATTAAATTTAAATCTGACACGGACAACTGCGCTCATGTTTATCGAAATTTAGTACTCAAACAACAACAATTGTCCAAATCCCCCATCCAAACCGGTGTTCAACGCGAGCTTAGAGCAACAACAACAAAGAACAGCTGAAGTGATATACACACTTTACGTTTTACTTCGTGTTTTCTTATGTATTGTTTTTCCTATATATTTTTGTTTACCCTTGCGGTAGATTTTTAATTGTTTACATTTTTATGTTATGATATCTCCAAAATTTGTTTACATTTACGGTACTTTTAATTGTTTACATTTCTATGCTTCGCATTATTCCATATTCCACCTTGTTCTAAAGTTTATTGTCAGTCGACCAAACTAAAGCATTAGTGTAAGTTTCATTTTTGGTTACATTTAAGAACATGTATCTATACCAGGGATGGGCACACAAACACATTCAAACAATCTCCGAAAATTAGTGTGTATTGGTGCGCCTACTGTAGACCAAAGTGGAAATACAAATGTTGAGCGAGCAGGGTCATGCTGCGCACGCCTTACGAAATTATGAAACAACGTACGTATACAAATACATACGTATATATGTTATATGCAAACTCTTGATAGTTTTGTTTGTTGTCTGGCTTCTGCAAATAAAACAAAAGAATTTCAAGCGACGACCACTTGCTTTTACGACAGTCGAAGGCAAATTAATTCTTTTTGCTAAGCGACGATCGCCTGGTCCCATCGTAAGCGCTCGTTTTACGCTCTTTGTTTGTCTGTATTAGTGACAATCGGTGAGTATACGTGTGAATCGCAAACAGCTGGTCTGCCCGCGGGCAAGAGGCTGCGCATCGCTGATCTATACATACATACATATGTATACCTAAATGTAATTATCTGTGTTTATTATTGTTTTCAGTCCTGATGATGACTCCAGGCTGGAGTCGAAATATCGATAACAGATAAAAACCAAATTAATATTAAAAATTTGTGTTTTAAATTTTTAATCGTGGCCTTGAGCTCAAGAATAAATAAATATAATTACAATAAAACGGCAAAAAAAACTACATCAAAAATTATTAAATTAATATATAAAAATACATAAATTTTCAAAAACCAGCTTAAATGACGAATTTTGTGAAAAAAAATTTGGTCGGCTGAAAGTTATTTGGTAGGTTTTTGAGACGAATTTGGTCGGAAAACAAATTTCAAGGTGGCAACCCTGGTACCTTTGACTTGGGGGCACATTTGACTATGGCCTTTTTGAAGTGAAGTCAGTAAAATCAATTGAATTTATAACTTAGGAATGGTGGAGTATTTTATTTCACCTAACGGGGTGAAGTTTGTCAGTTCTTGTTTACATTTTGGTGAAGCAACACGTGTTTTTCTCCTTTCTCGGTATTCTGTGTTATTTTATGGCAGTGACATGTAAGACATTTGTGAAGTCAATTTGATTACATATTTAAATTGCTAACTAAATTTAACTAAGATTATTATCAATAAATTCGAATCGATTTGGAATTTTAAGACTATAAGAACTTAACAGGTAAGAAAATTTAAATTATTAAAGTAAAAGAATTTGGGACGCATTTGACATTTTTTAGTGGGGCGCATTTGTGAAAAGTCAAATGTACTAACTATGCGTTTTAAAAAGAAAGCGCCTCCAGGAAATCCTTCAGATTCTGGCAATGACAGCAGCTCTGAAGGTTCTTTTAACTTTCAATCGAAATACATATCACGCCAGACATTTGATAAAAAACAAGAAAGCGATATTTGTGAATACGTAAAGAAATGTGCTTTTTATTCATACGGCTTAACATAGCAAGCTTTTAAAAAGTTTGCGTATGATTACGCTAAGGCGAGTAACATTGTTGTTCCAACTGCTTCGGAACAGTCAAAAGAAGCTGGAGAGGATTGGCTTTAACTATTGTGCAGAGGCTGGAATTGTATTGCTTTCTTTTCCTCCACATACCTCCCATCGTCTACAACCACTAGATGTATCAATTTTCGGTCCTTTCAAGCAACTTTGCCGCAAGGCCTTTAATGATTTTATAACCACTAATCCTGGGAAGCAATTCAGTATATACGACATCGGAACATTAACTCAATAACCACTTCAAAGATCTTTTTCTCCCGAAAACATAATGAGCGGATTTAAAGCAACAGTAATTTATCCCCTAAATACCCAGGAGGCTGTACACTCAGCATAAAACGCACGTAAATCTGACTAATTTACACCTTGGTTTGACTATTTTTATACTCAGCTGTACTAGTACACAGAGTATTATAGTTTTAATCACATAACGGTGGATTGTAACAGAATGAAATAATCGAGATAGATATAGACTTATCTATATCAAAATGATCAGGGTGAAAAGAGAAATCGATTGAGCCATGTCCGTCCGTCCGTCTGTCCGTCCATCTGTAAACACTCTAACTCGTGGAAAAATTGAGATATTTTGATGAAATTTGATATGCAAGTTGGTATCGAGAGTGGGACGGTTGGTATTGAAAATATTAATTTTAGTAACTAATTAAATAAGAGGTACTTATTGCTTATATGTATTCTGACAAACATAGGAAACTTTGGAAATCGCGATTTGCAAATGTGGACGTCATTCCGATCCACTTAAATAGATAACCGTATGAAAAAGAAAGAAAAAAAAAAAGAAAAACAAGTAAGGAAGCCTAAGTTCGAGTGGAATCGAACATTAGATACTCAGCTGTATGCTTTCATTGTTTGTTTGCGTTTGATGGAAACACGGTGTAGGTACTTTATATAAATCGAGTGCTGCATAAAGTGGGCGTAGCCACGCCCATTTTCTAAATTTTTATCAGTCGTCCAACTAAGCATATGAATATTATTCTTTGTGCAAAATTTAATTCCTTTATGACTTCCAGTTACAAAGATGTCACGTTACAAATTCCCAAAGGGTGTTCCAGAAATATCTTCGTTAAAAAGTAGGTGTGGTCATAAACCGATTTCAATAAATTTTTGCGTGTCTATTAACACAAGTTATAAAAGTGTATAAACCAAGTTTCGTCATAATATCTCAATTATTTGTCGAGTTATGGGCTCCGAAATCTCGTTGATTCCTTTGTCTGAAAAGAGGCGCCCATTTTCCGAAATTTTTCTATTTTTTGTTTCCGATCTATTGTAGAACTCATGCCACAACATTTCAATGAATTATCTTTATATTTGACAAAGATATCGCTTAAAATGTTTTTATTAGGTCATTTTATAATACCCATATATAAAAGTGGGCGTGGTCGTCAACCGATTTCGCTAAAATTTTGAACATGTATTACTACAAGTAGTGAAAGTCTATACACCAAGTTTCGTCATAATATATCGATTATTTGTCGAGTTATGGGCTCAGAAATCTCGTATATTCCTGCTTCTAAAAGGAGGCGGTGCCACGCCCATTTTCCAAAATTTTTGTATTTTTTGTTATATGTCCATAGTTGGACACCTTCCATAAAACTTCAATGATATATCTTTATATTTGACAGAGATATCGCTTAAAATGTTTTTATTAGGCCACTTTATAATACCCATATATAAAAGTGGGCGTGGTCGTCAACTGATTTTGGCAATTTTTCGTCCAAACATTTGCCTAAGTGAGTATATCACGCCTACCAAAATTCATCGATATATCTTCAACGGTTTCTGAGTTATGACTTATAAAACTTTAAATGTTTGCCCCTTAATAAGTGGGCGTGGCACCGCCCATTTTCCAAAATTTCACCATATTTCTTCATAAGGGCCTGAGCTCAATACGTGTGTGAAATTTTATCACTCTAGCTCTATTAGTGAGCTACAAAATTTCCGATTTTTACTATATAGGGGAGGTGGGCGTGGTCATGGTCCGATTTCGCCCATTTTCAATACCATCCGTTCCTGTCTTGATACCAACTTACATTTCAAATTTCATCAAAATATGTCAATTTTTGCGCGAGTTATCGTGCTCACAGACGGACAGAAGGACAGACGGACGGACATGGCTCAATCGATTTCTCTTTTCACCCTGATCATTTTGATATATATAAGTCTATATATATCTCGATTATTTCATTCTGTTACAATCCACTGTTAGGAAATCAAAACTATAATACTCTGTGTACTAGCACAGCTGAGTATAAATAAATAATAGCTTAAAAAACTAAAAAACACACTTTAATCTTAAAAATCGTACTAAAAATTGAGAAATAATTTAATTAGAAACAAAATGATGAACGAAAATATATGTAAGTATTTAAGGAAAAGCGTGGGGTGCTCAGTATGCCAAAAAATATTTAAAATCGGCGTTTTTTTACTAATAATTTTATTTTGACTTTTTTGAGATTTCATATATCGTACTCTTTAATTTCTCAACTAGGTATATTTTTGTACTAGTACGAATCGAATATTTTCATGTTCAAATATTATTGAGCACCCCCACGCTTTTCCTTAAATACTTACATATATTTTCGTTCATCATTTTGTTTCTAATTAAATTATTTCTCAATTTTTAGTACGATTTTTAAGATTAAAGTGTGTTTTTTAGTTTTTTAAGCTATTATTTATTTTTGAATTTTTAGTGAAATTTTTCATTAAAGGACGTTTTATGCGGACGCAAGAATAAAAGTAAAAAGAAGTCTGATGGAATGTGGTGTTCTCCGAAATAGATCTACATACATATGTATGTATTTATAACTTCTACCAAAAGTCCCAATATGCAGTGAAGTAAACTAGCTTATTATGCAATATTTTCCAAACCCTTTTATTCAAGGTTTTCCAAACTAGTTTGGAAATACAAAATTTCCTAAACGTTTTGTTATATTTCACAATCAGAAAGTGAAGAGAAGTTGAGGTGAAGCATTTGAAAAGAACAAAAAAAAAGAAACCTGATTGAATAAATTCGAATTTAGACAATAAAGCTCCGAATACGTTTGTAGCGTAATGGTGAGGTATGCTGCCTTCGGACCAAGGAGCTCAGGTTCGAGTCCCGAGTGGCGCATTTTTTTTTTTATTTTTTTTTTATTTTTATTTTTTATTTTTTATTTTTTTTTTTAGAGAAATTTTTTTCACCTCACGTTTACAAAACATTGTATAACAAGTAAGGAAGCCAAAGTTCGAGTGGAATCGAACATTAGATACTCAGCTGTATGCTTATTGTTTGTTTGCCTTTGATGGAAACACGGTGTACTTTATATAAAGCGAGTGCTGCATGAAGTGGGCGTAGCCACGCCCATTTTCCAAAATTTTTCTATTTTTTGTTTCCAGTCTATTGTAGAACTCATGCCACAAAATTTCAATGAATTATCTTTATATTTGACAAAGATATCGCTTAAAATGTTTTTATTAGGCCACTTTATAATACCCATATATAAAAGTGGGCGTGGTCGTCAACCGATTTCGCTAAAATTTTCAACATGTATTTCTACAAGTAATAAAAGTGTATACACCAAGTTTCGTCATAATATATCAATTATTTGTCGAGATATGGGCTCCAAAATCTCGTATATTCCTGCTCCTAAAAGGAGGCGGTGCCACGCCCATTTTCCAAAGTTTTTGTGTTTTTTGTTTTATGTCCTTAGTTGGAATCTTGCCATAAAATTTCATTGATATATCTTTATATTTGACCGAGATATCGCTTCAAATGTTTTTATTAGGTCACTTTATAATACCCATATATAAAAGTGGGCGTGGTCGTTAACCGATTTTGGCAATTTTTCGTCAAAACATTTGCGTAAGCAAATATATCACGCGTACCAAATTTCATCTATATATCTTCAATAGTTTCTGAGTTATGACTCATAAAACTTTCAATGTTTGCCCCTTAATAAGTGGGCGTGGCACCGCCCATTTTGCAAAATTTCATCAAATTTCTTCATAGGGGCCTGAGCTCAACACGTGGGTAAAATTTCATCGCTCCAGCTATATTAGTGACTGAGATACCAAATTTCCGATTTTTACTATATAGGGGAGGTGGGCGTGGTCATGGTCCGATTTCGCCCATTTTCAATACCATCCGTTCTCGTCTTGATACCAACTTGCATTCCAAATTTCATCAAAATATTTCGATTTTTGCGTGAGTTATCGTGCGTACAGACGGACAGACGGACAGACGGACGGACGGACAGACGGACAGACGGACGGACGGACGGACATGGCTCAATCGATTTCTCTTTTCACGCTGATCATTTTGATATATATAAGTCTATATCTATCTCGATTATTTCGTTCTGTTACAATATACCGTTAGGAAATCAAAATTATAATACTCTGTGTACTAGTACAGCTGAGTATAAAAATGTAATTAGGGTTCCTTTTCGTTGATTCAGAACTTACTATTAAATGAACTACAAACAAAACCAGTTCTTGCTTTGCATACATATGTATGTACATGCGATTGTTTTTATTGCAAACACAAAAATGAGAAAACAGAATGTTGTTACACAAAACACAAAACCAGTTCTTGCTCTGCATACGTATGTACGTGTATGTACATTGTACATGCGGCTGATTTCATTGCAAATACAACAAACCCAAAACAGAAGCTACAAGCTTCATTTTTTTGAGTGAATTTATGCATTGAGTTTATCGCCATCGCTATGAGCGATCGCTGGCTGTTGTGCGTTAGTTCGCTCGCTATTTGAGTGGTTATACGTTTTTCTTTGAACATTTGTTTGTGATTTGAGTAGAATGTATTTTTGAGCGATCGTGAGTGAGTTTTTCCGTACCCTGAAAGGTTGTTACTTATTGGCTTTTATACGGGAGTGAATTGAAATTCATAGAGGCTATTTTTAAGAAAGGTAACATAAAAGCCGCAATGAAGCATAAAATATAATGTTGAATGTCCTACTATATGATGCCGCTGGGCTGTTGATGTCATGTTTCGAATCCGGAGGAGAATAGAAATAATAAAGGCCACTTTATAATACCCATATATAAAAGTGGGCGTGGTCGTCAACTGATTTTGGCAATTTTTCGTCCAAACATTTGCCTAAGTAAGTATATCACGCCTACCAAAATTCATCGATATATCTTCAACGGTTTCTGAGTTATGACTTATAAAACTTTCAATGTTTGCCCCTTAATAAGTGGGCGTGGCACCGCCCATTTTCCAAAATTTCACCATATTTCTTCATAAGGGCCTGAGCTCAATACGTGTGTGAAATTTTATCACTCTAGCTCTATTAGTGAGCTACAAAATTTCCGATTTTTACTATATAGGGGAGGTGGGCGTGGTCATGGTCCGATTTCGCCCATTTTCAATACCATCCGTTCCTGTCTTGATACCAACTTACATTTCAAATTTCATCAAAATATGTCAATTTTTGCGCGAGTTATCGTGCTCACAGACGGACAGAAGGACAGACGGACGGACATGGCTCAATCGATTTCTCTTTTCACCCTGATCATTTTGATATATATAAGTCTATATATATCTCGATTATTTCATTCTGTTACAATCCACTGTTAGGAAATCAAAACTATAATACTCTGTGTACTAGCACAGCTGAGTATAAATAAATAATAGCTTAAAAAACTAAAAAACACACTTTAATCTTAAAAATCGTACTAAAAATTGAGAAATAATTTAATTAGAAACAAAATGATGAACGAAAATATATGTAAGTATTTAAGGAAAAGCGTGGGGTGCTCAGTATGCCAAAAAATATTTAAAATCGGCGTTTTTTTACTAATAATTTTATTTTGACTTTTTTGAGATTTCATATATCGTACTCTTTAATTTCTCAACTAGGTATATTTTTGTACTAGTACGAATCGAATATTTTCATGTTCAAATATTATTGAGCACCCCCACGCTTTTCCTTAAATACTTACATATATTTTCGTTCATCATTTTGTTTCTAATTAAATTATTTCTCAATTTTTAGTACGATTTTTAAGATTAAAGTGTGTTTTTTAGTTTTTTAAGCTATTATTTATTTTTGAATTTTTAGTGAAATTTTTCATTAAAGGACGTTTTATGCGGACGCAAGAATAAAAGTAAAAAGAAGTCTGATGGAATGTGGTGTTCTCCGAAATAGATCTACATACATATGTATGTATTTATAACTTCTACCAAAAGTCCCAATATGCAGTGAAGTAAACTAGCTTATTATGCAATATTTTCCAAACCCTTTTATTCAAGGTTTTCCAAACTAGTTTGGAAATACAAAATTTCCTAAACGTTTTGTTATATTTCACAATCAGAAAGTGAAGAGAAGTTGAGGTGAAGCATTTGAAAAGAACAAAAAAAAAAGAAACCTGATTGAATAAATTCGAATTTAGACAATAAAGCTCCGAATACGTTTGTAGCGTAATGGTGAGGTATGCTGCCTTCGGACCAAGGAGCTCAGGTTCGAGTCCCGAGTGGCGCATTTTTTTTTATTTTTTTTTATTTTTATTTTTTATTTTTTATTTTTTTTTTTTAGAGAAATTTTTTTCACCTCACGTTTACAAAACATTGTATAACAAGTAAGGAAGCCAAAGTTCGAGTGGAATCGAACATTAGATACTCAGCTGTATGCTTATTGTTTGTTTGCCTTTGATGGAAACACGGTGTACTTTATATAAAGCGAGTGCTGCATGAAGTGGGCGTAGCCACGCCCATTTTCCAAAATTTTTCTATTTTTTGTTTCCAGTCTATTGTAGAACTCATGCCACAAAATTTCAATGAATTATCTTTATATTTGACAAAGATATCGCTTAAAATGTTTTTATTAGGCCACTTTATAATACCCATATATAAAAGTGGGCGTGGTCGTCAACCGATTTCGCTAAAATTTTCAACATGTATTGCTACAAGTAATAAAAGTGTATACACCAAGTTTCGTCATAATATATCAATTATTTGTCGAGATATGGGCTCCAAAATCTCGTATATTCCTGCTCCTAAAAGGAGGCGGTGCCACGCCCATTTTCCAAAATTTTTGTGTTTTTTGTTTTATGTCCTTAGTTGGAATCTTGCCATAAAATTTCATTGATATATCTTTATATTTGACAGAGATATCGCTTCAAATGTTTTTATTAGGTCACTTTATAATACCCATATATAAAAGTGGGCGTGGTCGTTAACCGATTTTGGCAATTTTTCGTCAAAACATTTGCGTAAGCAAATATATCACGCGTACCAAATTTCATCTATATATCTTCAATAGTTTCTGAGTTATGACTCATAAAACTTTCAATGTTTGCCCCTTAATAAGTGGGCGTGGCACCGCCCATTTTCCAAAATTTCATCAAATTTCTTCATAGGGGCCTGAGCTCAACACGTGGGTAAAATTTCATCGCTCCAGCTATATTAGTGACTGAGATACCAAATTTCCGATTTTTACTATATAGGGGAGGTGGGCGTGGTCATGGTCCGATTTCGCCCATTTTCAATACCATCCGTTCTCGTCTTGATACCAACTTGCATTCCAAATTTCATCAAAATATTTCGATTTTTGCGTGAGTTATCGTGCGTACAGACGGACAGACGGACGGACGGACAGACGGACAGACGGACGGACGGACGGACATGGCTCAATCGATTTCTCTTTTCACGCTGATCATTTTGATATATATAAGTCTATATCTATCTCGATTATTTCGTTCTGTTACAATATACCGTTAGGAAATCAAAATTATAATACTCTGTGTACTAGTACAGCTGAGTATAAAAATGTAATTAGGGTTCCTTTTCGTTGATTCAGAACTTACTATTAAATGAACTACAAACAAAACCAGTTCTTGCTTTGCATACATATGTATGTACATGCGATTGTTTTTATTGCAAACACAAAAATGAGAAAACAGAATGTTGTTACACAAAACACAAAACCAGTTCTTGCTCTGCATACGTATGTACGTGTATGTACATTGTACATGCGGCTGATTTCATTGCAAATACAACAAACCCAAAACAGAAGCTACAAGCTTCATTTTTTTTGAGTGAATTTATGCATTGAGTTTATCGCCATCGCTATGAGCGATCGCTGGCTGTTGTGCGTTAGTTCGCTCGCTATTTGAGTGGTTATACGTTTTTCTTTGAACATTTGTTTGTGATTTGAGTAGAATGTATTTTTGAGCGATCGTGAGTGAGTTTTTCCGTACCCTGAAAAGTTGTTACTTATTGGCTTTTATACGGGAGTGAATTGAAATTCATAGAGGCTATTTTTAAGAAAGGTAACATAAAAGCCGCAATGAAGCATAAAATATAATGTTGAATGTCCTACTATATGATGCCGCTGGGCTGTTGATGTCATGTTTCGAATCCGGAGGAGAATAGAAATAATAAAGAGAACACAAAAAAGTGAATGTTTGAAAGATATAATAATTTAGTTAATTTAGTTAGATGTTTACAACTTTTAGGATGGGATGAAGTCACATACATACATACATACATACATACATACATACATACATACATACATACATACATACATACAGGTGAAACTAATAAAAGCGTGTTAAAAAAGAAAAATAAAAAATTAAGACTAAGATAAGAATAAAGATAAAGATAAAGATAAAGATAAAGATAAAGGTAAAGATAAAGATAAAGATAAAGATAAAGATAAAGATAAAGATAAAGATAAAGATAAAGATAAAGATAAAGATAAAGATAAAGATAAAGATAAAGATAAAGATAAAGATAAAGATAAAGGGAAACAACTTAAAACCTTAAAATTCAAGCAGCTACACTTGGAGAAAAAAATAACAACAAATTTTATTTTTATAATGCACATTTTAAACCACATCGTTTTTATTTTAAAAATGAAAATTTGTAAATTTAAAATGAAACTTTTGTATTAAAAATGTATTTTGGGTTAAATAGAATCATTTTGAAATTAAAAATTAAAATGAGGGGAATAAAAGCGCAAGTTTTAGGTTCAAAATGTCTTAGGGCTTAAATTAAAAATAAACATTTTTAATTGAAAGAGTTTTATAGTGCTTAGCACTTACCCCAACAATTAAAAAAATTGAAATAAAATATCGAAAATGGTTTTTCGTGAAATAGCTATACACTCAACCTGCGCTGTAAATAGTTGTTGAATTTTTTTCCACTTACCCCAACAATAAACATTTTTAAATTTAAATGTTTTTTCTTGACTTTACAATTTTACAATGAACATCTTTAAAATAAAAATGGTCGTAACTACATCACTTTTGAATACGTTTTTGCCCATTTTAAATACGTTTTCATTTGTTTTTAAAATGTTTTTCTCTGAGTGTAGAAATATCTCTTTATATTATTTTATTAAGTATTTATTTAGGAAAATAGACAAGACCGAAAAAAAGGAAAAAGTAAATGCAACTAATGTACTCACCCTTAAGTTTAATCAAGTTGGAAAATATCACAGTTTATTTTATATATAAATATTATCTTTTTATATGCAATGCATTATTTTTTTATACATTATTTCATTACGCACGTACTACTTAAAATATTTTTGATATTATTGCACCGACTCAACACTTTACAATGAAAGAAAATTTGTACACTCAGCAAAAAACGCACGTAAATCTGACTATTTACACCTTGATTTTACTATTTTTACCAATGGTTTTGCGCCTAGGATGAAAATAGTGATTCTGACTACGTTGCACTTCATACCATCATAATAAATATTAAGTAGTTAAAATGAAAATTAACCATACTCGATTTGAAGTGTTCTCATAGTAAAAACAACTATGAAAACTAGTTGTCCTAAATATGTTGAAAAATGCAGCATACTCAAATTGAATATTTTATAGTCAAGTTAAAGTTACAACATAGTTGTTTTAAAAAATGTTCATATTGAAGCTGACTATGACATATTCTTAAGTTTACTATGATTCATATTGAAGTTCAATATGTTTTTATTCAACTATAAGAGACAGCGTATTTGTTTTAAATATATTTCATATTGAATTTAACTATGTGTCTAAACTTTGTGTGTACATATGCACTAGTTATGAGCGATATATCGCAAAACGGTGATATTTTCACTGTGAATAAAAAATCGCAAATCGCAATTGCGATCACTTTTTCAAAATAGCAGTTCACTACTTATTGGGAACTGCTATCGATGTACCAAGTAAGCAGTTCACCTATGTGAATCGCAATCGCAAAAGCATTATAAATTTCTTTTTGTTTATACTTTTGAGCAGACCACATACGTATATAGAAATATAAGAAAAAAAATTATTGAATTTACAATTTATCTTTGAAAAATGTTTACAAACAGCGAAATTACTGCGAAATACGTTGTTATTGCTATCATTTTGTTAACATAAAATGAAGACAGGTTATATTGCTCAGAAAACGCAAAATTAATCTCTACCGGTAACTGATGATTTTATAGCAGTCCATGCAATCGCAATAGCAGTTTAAAATCGCAGTGATTTAAAAATAGCAATCACCGAAATCACAGATATCGAAAAATCGCAGTTTCTCTCATCTCTAATATGCACATACATACATACATATGTATACATATGTGTTTTTTTAAACCCTTTTATGTATTCACGTGGGGGGAGCGCTGTAGCTCCAAGGTTCGGCGAGAGTGCCAACCTCTGGGGTATGAAAAATGGCTTTAAATAAGCCAACTCATTTCCCTGGTGGAAAATGAGTTATATTTGAGTTGATCAATCATGCTATATAGCTCGAACAATGTATAAACCATCTAAGAGTTACGGAAATTTGAAAAGCCGCATTCAAATGGAGGAACGAAAATCTACGCAGCATAAATTGCTTTTACTGTGCTAAATATTTAAGTTTACTATGAATCATATTGAAGCTCAAGCATCAACAGTAGTTAAAATAAATATGTTTCAACTTGAAGATGACTATTACAAATTTTATAATGACAGGTGTTAATACTTGTCCAGTTGGATTAGTATTTACTAGTCAGCTCAAAGTTTTTCATATTCAAGTTGAATATCTTTCATACTTGAACGGTTGAAATAATACGTTTATATCCAAATTAAGTTGTTTCATAGTCATATTTCCGTGTTTTCATAGTAAAAAAGCGAATAGTAAAGCTGAATATTTTCATAGTCATTTTTACGATGCGAGTTTTCTCTGTGTGTACGGTAAAATATTGTTGTACGAAAGTATTTCGTATATATTACGAAAGTATTTCGTAAATCATTTAAACCTTTGATAACGTTACGAAAGTATTTCGTATATATTACGAAAGTATTTCGCAAATCTTTTAATTCTTTGATAATGTTACGAAAACTTTCGTACAATATACGAAATTATTCGCAAAGATAATTTTAAGAAAATTTACGAAAGCGTTTCCTAATATTTACGAAATATTTCGTAATATATACGAAAAAAATATTAGAAATTGGTTTACGAAAGCCCTTTCGTAATATTTACGAAAGATTCGTAAAATAAGATTTTGTTGAGAAAAATGCTTTCGTAATATATACGAAACTTTCGTACATTTTACGAAACTCTAGGCTACGAAAGTCTTTCGTAGTTTTTTTACGAAATTTTATTTTTAGTGTATGGAAAATGCAGCCTTGCTCTCCGACTAGAAAACAGCTGATCGAAGCTGATTTTGTCTGTTTTTTTGCACTCGATAATTGATTTTTTTGTTTCAATTATATCCAGACACAATTTGATTTCCTCAGATGAAAAGTTTTTTGTTCGTGGTGTATCCATATTCCTGAAAATTTAAATGTAATAAAAATTAAAGGGATAGGGGAAACTGGGGTACCTTTCAGGGATGTGATAAGTGGGCTTTTCCTACCAAAACTGGTCGGTTTTTTTCCTGTTGGTCAGATGGTCGCACGATTTGAATTTTGGTAGGTTTTTACCTTCCTTCAAGTAACATCACTGATTTGCTAGATTTTGCCACAACACTGTTGAAAGAACGTTTGAAAGTTCATGTATTCATGTCTCTTTCTCGCAGCAACAGTTTGCTTGAATACTTTTTGTGTTTCTCTTCGGCAGAGTTGTGTGTAAAGTGGATAAAAGAAGGTGAACGCATACGCATGAAAACCCTTTCTTCATTTTTTAGTTTGATGAAAAATGTGCTTAATGAAAATTGCTTTGGCGGGCTCACAAAATTTATTTTTAATCTGCTTACGCTTCCACACAGCTCTGCTGCACCGGGGCGCAGATTTTCTACACTTTCTTTAATAAAACCAAACTCAGAAACAAATTAGAAATAAGCACTATGCACTAAAAAAGATCTTAGATTCAATTTTGATATTTAATTAAAGTTCTGATCTTATTTGTATACCTACTTGGACCTACCTGTTAAACCATAGTCGTAACTATTTTAAAAGGTTAACATAGATTACATACACAAATTGATGTGCATACATATGTATAAACGCATTCGTATATTATTATTTTAAGCTAAAACATGTGAAAATACTTGAAGAGTGATATGTATGTATAAGTTCCTATATATACTACTGGGTTTTCAACCTATTCTCCTAAACTGGATTTCTTCTTACATTTCTAACAGAACACAAAGAGTTGTTTATAAGAATGCCTATTCATTTAGTATTTATGTGTCCTCTGGGGTTCCGCAGGGCAGCCATCTCGGACCGACTCTGTTCTTGTTGTTCATTAATGACATCTCATGTGCTATAAATTATTCTAAAGTTTTAATGTACGCAGATGATGTGAAACCTTTCAGGTCCTACACCTCACCGGAGGAAAGATCGCTCCTTCAAAATGATTTAAACGGTTTGGTTACGTGGTGCAATATAAATCTTATGCCACTAAATCTAAATAAATGTAAATTTATGTGCTTTTCGCGGAGTAATGTCGAACCCATAGCTTACGCCATTAATAATCATGATCTGGAGCGAGTTTATGAGTTTGTCGACTTAGGTGTAAGATTCGATTATAAACTTAATTTCAACCTTCACATCAACGTCATGATAAATAAAGCTAAAAGTGTTCTAGCGTTTGTAAAACGTTGGTCTAAGGAATTTAGTGACCCCTACGTAACTAAAGCCCTTTTCACAACCTTAGTAAGACCGACACTAGAATACGCATCTATAATCTGGAATCCGAGTTACAAAATTCATTCTGATCGACTTGAATCGATTCAAAAACAATTTTTACTTTTTGCATTAAGAAATTTGAATTGGAACCCTCATTGCAATCTTCCTTCGTACACTAGTCGCTTAAAGCTTATTAACCTTCCAACTTTAGCTAGTCGTAGGGAAACTCTGGGTGTAATATTCGTAACGAAACTGCTGAAGGGATCACTAAATAGTCCATTTCTTCTTTCTGAAATAAGTTTAAACATTCCTGCCCGTCCATCAAGACATTACCAGCCCATATTTTTAAAACAATGTAAAACTAATTTTGAATTAAATGAGCCATTCCGATATCTATGCAAAAGTTTTAACACATACTCTACCTACTTTGACATCTCTGACTCTCTATCCATTATAAGGAAAACTCTTCTTTCAATTCTTAACAAATAACTATGTTTCTACTAGATATAGTTTCCTTCTACTAATTTTAGGATAATATGTATTTTATTGTTAACTAAGTAATTGCTTCTAAGTGTATATATAAACTTAAGTATGTGTAATCAGCTGATGAATTTATATTCTGTAGCTGAGCAGCATAAGAACTCGACGTTTAACAAACTCCAGCCACTCAACACCTTGGCAAAATTAAAAAAATATATATCCGTGCGTCATGCGGATTGCGTCCCTCGCGGCGGTCGGGCGCTATATGGAGGGTAAACCGTTGGGAATTATTATTAAAAAAATTATATAATCAATGACATATATAAATCAATGACATACGTCCCAGGGATAGCAGAGAGAATAAGAAATTGAAGTATATATGACAAGGAAAATTACAACGTTGCGTTCACTTATAAAAATTCACTAAAATGATTCTACAGCAATACAAAGGACAAAATTCCGAAATACGAGAGATCAAACGTGGTATATGAAATCCCATGCAACGGAGACGGGTCCCACGTATGCGAAAAAGTATATGTGGGGACTACTAAATCTAAACTAAAGACAAGGATTTCCGCACATAAGTCCAATATCAAACTACGCAATAATCCTTCGGACAACAAGACGGCCTTGCCATACCATTGCGGCAGTACTGGACATTATCCAGATTTCGATAATGTAGCAATCCTAGACAATGAGAAGCATTATCATAAACGATACACACTGGAAATGTTACATATTTTGAACACCCCTAATAACAAGAGAATTAAATTTAAATCTGACACGGACAACTGCGCTCATGTTTATCGAAATTTAGTACTCAAACAACAACAATTGTCCAAATCCCCCATCCAAACCGGTGTTCAACGCGAGCTTAGAGCAACAACAACAAAGAACAGCTGAAGTGATATACACACTTTACGTTTTACTTCGTGTTTTCTTATGTATTGTTGTTCCTATATATTTTTGTTTACCCTTGCGGTAGATTTTTAATTGTTTACATTTTTATGTTATGATATCTCCAAAATTTGTTTACATTTACGGTACTTTTAATTGTTTACATTTCTATGCTTCGCATTATTCCATATTCCACCTCGTTCTAAAGTTTATTGTCAGTCGACCAAACTAAAGCATTAGTGTAAGTTTCATTTTTGGTTACATTTAAGAACATGTATCTATACCAGGGATGGGCACACAAACACATTCAAACAATCTCCGAAAATTAGTGTGTATTGGTGCGCCTACTGTAGACCAAAGTGGAAATGCAAATGTTGAGCGAGCAGGGTCATGCTGCGCACGCCTTGCGAAATTATGAAACAACGTACGTATACAAATACATACGTATATATGTTATATGCAAACTCTTGATAGTTTTGTTTGTTGTCTGGCTTCTGCAAATAAAACAAAAGAATTTCAAGCGACGACCACTTGCTTTTACGACAGTCGAAGGCAAATTAATTCTTTTTGCTAAGCGACGATCGCCTGGTCCCATCGTAAGCGCTCGTTTTACGCTCTTTGTTTGTCTGTATTAGTGACAATCGGTGAGTATACGTGTGAATCGCAAACAGCTGGTCTGCCCGCGGGCAAGAGGCTGCGCATCGCTGATCTATACATACATACATATGTATACCTAAATGTAATTATCTGTGTTTATTTTTGTTTTCAGTCCTGATGATGACTCCAGGCTGGAGTCGAAATATCGATAACAGATAAAAACCAAATTAATATTAAAAATTTGTGTTTTAAATTTTTAATCGTGGCCTTGAGCTCAAGAATAAATAAATATAATTACAATAAAACGGCAAAAAAAACTACATCAAAAATTATTAAATTAATATATAAAAATACATAAATTTTCAAAAACCAGCTTAAATGACGAATTTTGTGAAAAAAAAATTTGGTCGGCTGAAAGTTATTTGGTAGGTTTTTGAGACGAATTTGGTCGGAAAACAAATTTCAAGGTGGCAACCCTGGTACCTTTGACTTGGGGGCACATTTGACTATGGCCTTTTTGAAGTGAAGTCAGTAAAATCAATTGAATTTATAACTTAGGAATGGTGGAGTATTTTATTTCACCTAACGGGGTGAAGTTTGTCAGTTCTTGTTTACATTTTGGTGAAGCAACACGTGTTTTTCTCCTTTCTCGGTATTCTGTGTTATTTTATGGCAGTGACATGTAAGACATTTGTGAAGTCAATTTGATTACATATTTAAATTGCTAACTAAATTTAACTAAGATTATTATCAATAAATTCGAATCGATTTGGAATTTTAAGACTATAAGAACTTAACAGGTAAGAAAATTTAAATTATTAAAGTAAAAGAATTTGGGACGCATTTGACATTTTTTAGTGGGGCGCATTTGTGAAAAGTCAAATGTACTAACTATGCGTTTTAAAAAGAAAGCGCCTCCAGGAAATCCTTCAGATTCTGGCAATGACAGCAGCTCTGAAGGTTCTTTTAACTTTCAATCGAAATACATATCACGCCAGACATTTGATAAAAAACAAGAAAGCGATATTTGTGAATACGTAAAGAAATGTGCTTTTTATTCATACGGCTTAACATAGCAAGCTTTTAAAAAGTTTGCGTATGATTACGCTAAGGCGAGTAACATTGTTGTTCCAACTGCTTCGGAACAGTCAAAAGAAGCTGGAGAGGATTGGCTTTAACTATTGTGCAGAGGCTGGAATTGTATTGCTTTCTTTTCCTCCACATACCTCCCATCGTCAACAACCACTAGATGTATCAATTTTCGGTCCTTTCAAGCAACTTTGCCGCAAGGCCTTTAATGATTTTATAACCACTAATCCTGGGAAGCAATTCAGCATATACGACATCGGAACATTAACTCAATAACCACTTCAAAGATCTTTTTCTCCCGAAAACATAATGAGCGGATTTAAAGCAACAGTAATGTATCCCCTAAATACCCAGGAGGCTGTACACTCAGCATAAAACGCACGTAAATCTGACTAATTTACACCTTGGTTTGACTATTTTTATACTCAGCTGTACTAGTACACAGAGTATTATAGTTTTAATCACATAACGGTGGATTGTAACAGAATGAAATAATCGAGATAGATATAGACTTATCTATATCAAAATGATCAGGGTGAAAAGAGAAATCGATTGAGCCATGTCCGTCCGTCCGTCTGTCCGTCCATCTGTAAACACTCTAACTCGTGGAAAAATTGAGATATTTTGATGAAATTTGATATGCAAGTTGGTATCGAGAGTGGGACGGTTGGTATTGAAAATATTAATTTTAGTAACTAATTAAATAAGAGGTACTTATTGCTTATATGTATTCTGACAAACATAGGAAACTTTGGAAATCGCGATTTGCAAATGTGGACGTCATTCCGATCCACTTAAATAGATAACCCTATGAAAAAGAAAGAAAAAAAAAAGAAAAACAAGTAAGGAAGCCTAAGTTCGAGTGGAATCGAACATTAGATACTCAGCTGTATGCTTTCATTGTTTGTTTGCGTTTGATGGTAACACGGTGTAGGTACTTTATATAAATCGATTGCTGCATAAAGTGGGCGTAGCCACGCCCATTTTCTAAATTTTTATCAGTCGTCCAACTAAGCATATGAATATTATTCTTTGTGCAAAATTTAATTCCTTTATGACTTCCAGTTACAAAGATGTCACGTTACAAATTCCCAAAGGGTGTTCCAGAAATATCTTCGTTAAAAAGTAGGTGTGGTCATAAACCGATTTCAATAAATTTTTGCGTGTCTATTAACACAAGTTATAAAAGTGTATAAACCAAGTTTCGTCATAATATCTCAATTATTTGTCGAGTTATGGGCTCCGAAATCTCGTTGATTCCTTTGTCTGAAAAGAGGCGCCCATTTTCCGAAATTTTTCTATTTTTTGTTTCCGATCTATTGTAGAACTCATGCCACAACATTTCAATGAATTATCTTTATATTTGACAAAGATATCGCTTAAAATGTTTTTATTAGGTCATTTTATAATACCCATATATAAAAGTGGGCGTGGTCGTCAACCGATTTCGCTAAAATTTTGAACATGTATTACTACAAGTAGTGAAAGTGTATACACCAAGTTTCGTCATAATATATCGATTATTTGTCGAGTTATGGGCTCAGAAATCTCGTATATTCCTGCTTCTAAAAGGAGGCGGTGCCACGCCCATTTTCCCAAAATTTTTGTATTTTTTGTTATATGTCCATAGTTGGACACCTTCCATAAAACTTCAATGATATATCTTTATATTTGACAGAGATATCGCTTAAAATGTTTTTATTAGGCCACTTTATAATACCCATATATAAAAGTGGGCGTGGTCGTCAACTGATTTTGGCAATTTTTCGTCCAAGCATTTGCCTAAGTAAGTATATCACGCCTACCAAAATTCATCGATATATCTTCAACGGTTTCTGAGTTATGACTTATAAAACTTTCAATGTTTGCCCCTTAATAAGTGGGCGTGGCACCGCCCATTTTCCAAAATTTCACCATATTTCTTCATAAGGGCCTGAGCTCAATACGTGTGTGAAATTTTATCACTCTAGCTCTATTAGTGACTGAGATACGAAATTTCTGATTTTTACTATATAGGGGAGGTGGGCGTGGTCATGGTCCGATTTCGCCCATTTTCAATACCATCCGTTCCTGTCTTGATACCAACTTACATTTCAAATTTCATCAAAATATCTCAATTTTTGCGCGAGTTATCGTGCTCACAGACGGACAGACGGACAGACGGACGGACATGGCTCAATCGATTTCTCTTTTCACCCTGATCATTTTGATATATATAAGTCTATATCTATCTCGATTATTTCATTCTGTTACAATCCACTGTTAGGAAATCAAAACTATAATACTCTGTGTACTAGCACAGCTGAGTATAAATAAATAATAGCTTAAAAAACTAAAAAACACACTTTAATCTTAAAAATCGTACTAAAAATTGAGAAATAATTTAATTAGAAACAAAATGATGAACGAAAATATATGTAAGTATTTAAGGAAAAGCGTGGGGTGCTCAGTATGCCAAAAAATATTTAAAATCGGTGTTTTTTTTACTAATAACTTTATTTTGACTTTTTTGAGATTTCATATATCGTACTCTTTAATTTCTCAACTAGGTATATTTTTGTACTAGTTGTACGAATCGAATATTTTCATGTTCAAATATTATTGAGCACCCCCACGCTTTTCCTTAAATACTTACATATATTTTCGTTCATCATTTTGTTTCTAATTAAATTATTTCTCAATTTTTAGTACGATTTTTAAGATTAAAGTGTGTTTTTTAGTTTTTTAAGCTATTATTTATTTTTGAATTTTTAGTGAAATTTTTCATTAAAGGACGTTTTATGCGGACGCAAGAATAAAAGTAAAAAGAAGTCTGATGGGATGTGGTGTTCTCCGAAATAGATCTACATACATATGTATGTATTTATAACTTCTACCAAAAGTCCCAATATGCAGTGAAGTAAACTAGCTTATTATGCAATATTTTCCAAACCCTTTTATTCAAGGTTTTCCAAACTAGTTTGGAAATACAAAATTTCTCAAACGTTTTGTTATATTTCACAATCAGAAAGTGAAGAGAAGTTGAGGTGAAGCATTTGAAAAGAACAAAACAAAAAAGAAACCTGATTGAATAAATTCGAATTTAGACAATAAAGCTCCGAATACGTTTGTAGCGTAATGGTGAGGTATGCTGCCTACGGACCAAGGAGCTCAGGTTCGAGTCCCGAGTGGCGCATTTTTTTAATTTTTTTTTTTATTTTTTTTTTTATTTTTTTTTTTAGAGAAATTTTTTTCACCTCACGTTTACAAAACATTGTATAAAAATGTAATTAGGGTTCCTTTTCGTTGATTCAGAACTTACTATTAAATGAATTACAAACAAAACCAGTTCTTGCTTTGCATACATATGTATGTACATGCGATTGTTTTTATTGCAAACACAACAATGAGAAAACAGAATGTTGTTACACAAAACACAAAACCAGTTCTTGCTCTGCATACGTATGTACGTGTATGTACATTGTACATGCGGCTGATTTCATTGCAAATACAACAAACCCAAAACAGAAGCTACAAGCTTCATTTTTTTTTGAGTGAATTTATGCATTGAGTTTATCGCCATCGCTATGAGCGATCGCTGGCTGTTGTGCGTTAGTTCGCTCGCTATTTGAGTGATTATACGTTTTTCTTTGAACATTTGTTTGTGATTTGAGTAGAATGTATTTTTGAGCGATCGTGAGTGAGTTTTTCCGTACCCTGCAAGCTTGTTACTTATTGGCCTGTATACGGGAGTGAATTGAAATTCATTGAGGCTATTTTGAAGAAAGGTAACATAAAAGCCGCAATGAAGCATAAAATATAATGTTGAATGTCCTACTATATGATGCCGTTGGGCTGTTGATGTCATGTTTCGAATCCGGAGGAGAATAGAAATAATAAAGAGAACACAAAAAAGTGAATGTTTGAAAGATATAATAATTTAGTTAATTTAGTTAAATGTTTACAACTTTTAGGATGGGATGAAGTCACATACATACATACATACATACATACATACATACATACATACATACATACATACATACATACATACATACATACATACAGGTGAAACTAATAAAAGCGTGTTAAAAAAGAAAAATAAAAAATTAAGACTAAGATAAGAATAAAGATAAAGATAAAGATAAAGATAAAGATAAAGATAAAGATAAAGATAAAGATAAAGATAAAGATAAAGATAAAGATAAAGATAAAGATAAAGATAAAGATAAAGATAAAGATAAAGATAAAGATAAAGATAAAGATAAAGATAAAGATAAAGATAAAGATAAAGATAAAGATAAAGATAAAGATAAAGATAAAGATAAAGATAAAGATAAAGATAAAGATAAAGATAAAGATAAAGATAAAGATAAAGATAAAGATAAAGATAAAGATAAAGATAAAGATAAAGATAAAGATAAAGATAAAGATAAATAGAAATAGAAATAGAAATATCTCTTTATATTATTTTATTAAGTATTTATTTAGGAAAATAGATAAGACCGAAAAAAAGGAAAAAGTAAATGCAACTAATGTACTCACCCTTAAGTTTAATCAAGTTGGAAAATATCACAGTTTATTTTATATACCAATATTATCTTTTTATATACAATGCATTATTTTTTTTATACATTATTTCATTACGCACGTACTACTTAAAATAATTTTTGATATTATTGCACCGACTCAACACTTTACAATGAAAGAAAACTTGTACGGTAAAATATTGTTGTACGAAAGTATTTCGTATATATTACGAAAGTATTTCGTAAATCATTTAAACCTTTGATAATGTTACGAAAGTATTTCGTATATATTACGAAAGTATTTCGCAAATCTTTTAATTCTTTGATAATGTTACGAAAACTTTCGTACAATATACGAAATTATTCGTAAAGATAATTTTAAGAAAATTTACGAAAGTGTTTGCCAATATTTACGAAATATTTCGTAATATATACGAAAAAAATATTAGAAAATGGTTTGCGAAAGCCCTTTCGTAAAATTACATTTTGTTGAGAAAAATGCTTTCGTAATATATACGAAACTTTCGTAAATTTTACGAAACTCTAGGCTACGAAAGTCTTTCGTAGTTTTTTTACGAAATTTTATTTTTAGTGTATGGAAAATGCAGCCTTGCTCTCCGACCAGAAAACAGCTGATCGGAGCTGATTTTGTCTGTTTTTTTGCACTCGATAATTGATTTTTATACTCAGCTGTACTAGTACACAGAGTATTATAGTTTTGATTTCCTAACGGTGGATTGTAACAGAATGAAATAATCGAGATAGATATAGACTTATATATATAAAAATGATCAGGGTGAAAAGAGAAATCGATTGAGCCATGTCCGTCCGTCTGTCCGTCCGTCCGTCTGTGAGCACGATAACTCGCGCAAAAATTGAAATATTTTGATGAAATTTGGAATGCAAGTTGGTATCAAGACGAGAACGGATGGTATTGAAAATGGGCGAAATCGGACCATGACCACGCCCACCTCCCTATATAGTAAAAATCCGAAATTTTGTATCTCAGTAACTAATAGAGCTGGAGTGATGAAATTTTACCCACGTATTGAGCTCAGGCCCTTATGAAGAAATATGGTGAAATTTTGGAAAATGGGCGGTGCCACGCCCACTTATTAAAGGGCAAACATTGAAAGTTTTATGAGTCATAACTCAGAAACCGTTGAAGACATATCGATGAAATTTGGTAGGCGTGATATACTTACTTAGGCAAATGTTTGGACGAAAAATTGCCAAAATCGTTTGACGACCACGCCCACTTTTATATATGGGTATTATAAAGTGGCCTAATAAAAAAATTTTAAGCGATATCTCTGTCAAATATAAAGATATATCATTGAAATTTTATGGCAGGAGTCCAACTATGGACATAAAACAAAAAACACAACAATTTTGGAAAATGGGCGTGGCACCGCCTCCTTTTAGAAGCAGGAATATACGAGATTTCTTAGCCCATAACGACAAATAATTGAGATATTATGACGAAACTTGGTGTGTACACTTTTATCACTTGTGGTAAGTACAACGTGTTTCCATTAAACGCAAACAAACAATAAAAGCATACAGCTGAGTATCTAATGTTCGATTCCACTCGAACTTAGGCTTCCTTACTTGTTTTGTTTCAATTATATCAAGACACAATTTGATTTCCTCAGATGAAAAGTTTTTTGTTCGTGGTGTATCCATATTCCTGAAAATTTAAATGTAATAAAAATTAAAGAGATAGGGGAAACTGGGGTACCTTTGACTTTGGGGCACATTTGACTTTGGCCTTTTTGAAGTGAAGTCAGTAAAATCAATTGAATTTATAACTTAGGAATGGTGGAGTATTTTATTTCACCTAACGGGGTGAAGTTTGTCAGTTCTTGTTTACATTTTGGTGAAGCAACACGTGTTTTTCTCCTTTCTCGGTATTCTGTGTTATTTTATGGCAGTGACATGTAAGACATTTGTGAAGTCAATTTGATTACATATTTAAATTGCTAACTAAATTTAACTAAGATTATTATCAATAAATTCGAATCGATTTGGAATTTTAAGACTATAAGAACTTAACAGGTAAGAAAATTTAAATTATTAAAGTAAAATAATTTGGGACGCATTTGACATTGTAACGAAGCTTTCTTGTTGCCCCGTTGCTTCTTTAATAGTTGCTGGGGTATACTCGCCGTGTCCAGGGTTCGGTTACAATAAATTTGTAAATTTGGGACGCCGTGCAAATTGTCTTCATGTAATTTTATTCACTCCTTAAATCATTAAAAATGTACAATAAATTAACCACATTCTCTTTTCTATAACTTCAATTCATTTGTTATATTTTCTATTTGATTAGGGTATGAGTTAACGGGTCGGTCGTGTTCCGTTAGGCGGATTCCGTTAGTAGGTGCGTGTGTTGGTGTAACCCTGACGCTGGCGTAGCTGTCCAACGATGACGTTAACGGGCCGGTCGGGTTCCGTTAGGTGGATCCCGTTAGTGGATGCGTGTGTTGGCGTAACTCTGACGCTGGCGTCGCTGCTAACGGTGACGTTGCTCTGTCGCACCGGCGTAGGTGTCTCTGCGCTTTGGCACTCGGGCGCTAGCGTCGCGGCTTCGTGGTATATTCGCGGCGCGGTTTACGTCGGCACGTACGGGCGTGCGTCGCCTGTCTATAGTCGCGGGAGGACCTTTGCGCGTGATCTAAAGCGGTGTTTGGAGGTAGAACCGTCACGCCCACAAACTTTAAACCACGACTCGCTCTGTGAAACTATTCTTGATTGCACTGGTAGAACCGATCTACAATCAAGAAGCGCTTCACTAGTAGCTCCGGTCGCAACCACGGCTCCGTGCTGACTGACTGCCGTAGCGCTGTGTCGCTCTATTTATAGCTATTGTGTCCGCTGTCGCTAGCTCAGATGGTTGCGTTGACTTGTTGTGTTTGATCGTTGTGTTGCCGCGACTTGTTGTGTTCGCTCTTTGCGTTGTTGAGACTTGTTGTGTTTGATCGTCGTATTGCCGTGTTGCTGTGTTATTGTCGTGGGCGGCTGTGTTGCGTTTCCATGGGGTTTGTTTTGTGTGGGCCAAATTGTTGTTGTTTAATTTGGTCCTCACACTCCCCCCCCCACTTCGGAGATTCAGCCCACGGCTTCCAATATTTTAATATGGGCCTTGCTTGCCGTTACGGTTACCCTATATTTGGGTGTGCGGAATCTTACCCGGGAAGGACTTTTACCCTCGGCGATGCGTTGAAATATGCTCCGTATTTCGTCTGTGATTTCCGGGAACTGGTTCAATGTTGGTCCTTCCGCGTCCTGTGCCTCGATTGTTATTGTTGTTGGTTGTGTTGTTGTCTCTGGGGTTACCTCAGGTGTTGGTACGGATAAGGATTGTGTGTTTACTGTGGTGCTGGTTTCTTGTGTCGTGTAAGGGTGGTCGTCGGCGATCGTGGCTTGTGTCGTCTCTTGGATGTCTTGTTGCTTCTGTAGGAACCGGGCCAATACTTCTTGCCGTTTTTGCTTCGCCATTTCTTCTGTGAATGCCTGTCTGATCAGTCCTGGTCCTCCTTCTCCTCGCCCCGTGTATTTTAACACCCTCTCCATGTTCTCCAATACGTAGACGCCACAGTCGTTGTTGTTGTTTTGTTGTGGTACCTCTAGTTTTATCTCCCGGGCCTTAAAGCTGTCGTGTCCGTACCGTTGTATGTACTCCCACCGGAGGAAATTCATCCATGTTTGCGTTGCGTGTGGGGCGTTGGCTCTGTGCATAGAGTCTGCTACCCAAACGTACCACTCCTGCCAGCATTCTGTGTCGGTGACGTGATGTGTGACGGCTGCTTTTGCCAGTCCTAGCAGGTACCAGTGATTGGCTACGTTGTGCGGCGCGAGGATTACGCTCCTGCTAAACAGATCGACGTTGCGAACCCACCTGTGTATGCGTCTGTAGTTTTCCTCCTCGTTCCCTTTTTGGTTGAGCTGCCAGATAACGAACGGGCTGAGAGTCGTATGGTGTTGTTCGAGTGACTCTTCCAGACCCTTTGCCCAAGCATCAATCACGGCATCTGTCAGCCAGTGGGATTCTTGTAGAGAATCTATGTCGGGTGCATAGAGCGGTATGCCGCCTGGTCCTGCCGGGAATATTGCCATGGGCCCTTCTTTTTCCGGTGGGGCTGTGTCCTCATCCGAGGACAGCTCTATGATAGCCGACAATGTACCCTCGTTGCACGGATGATCTCTGGTCGTACCAATCTCCTCTTCCTCTATTATTACGCGATTCAGGGTGCACGTTTCCTCCTCTTCTCTTACGTGTGTGTTGCGTGTGCTCAACGCTATTGCTTGCGCGGTTGCTTCAGCTGTGCGCCTTGCGTGCAGTGGAGCGCCCTTGGTGTTGGCGTCGAAGCCAGCCGTGGCTGCTACTACGGTTGTGCGTGTGGTGTCAGTGTCTGTTGCTACGCGCTTGCGGTTAGCGTCAGTGCCTGCAGCTTCTTCTAAGCGCACAATCCTTGGGCGTTTTGCCTCCTCCTCTGCGTAGCGTTGGCGCATACGTTTGACGCTGTTGGTCAGCTTTGCATTGTAGTCCTGCATATTGGTTGGTTGTGGGTTTTTTTTTTTCTTGCACAAAAACGTTGTGTTCACCTCGATGGTTTGTGATAGAATGGCCGGTGGTTGTTATTTGTATTCTTCGACTTGACTATTACTGTAAATTTTATTTATTTTAATTTTATTGTTTTTTTTTTTTTCTAGTTGCTGGTCGGTCCGTTTTCGGCCGCATGATAAACCTTCAGTTCAGCAATGTTTACCGTCCTCTCTCTCCCGCCGTCAGTTTTCCTTACTTTGAGTATCACTGGTGATACATATCCTAGGACCTGGTAGGGCCCGTCATATTTGGGGGCTAATTTCGCTGCGAAATTTTCTGTGGCTTTGGACAGGTGATGTTCTTTTACGAGTACTAGTTCGCCAATTACGGGGGTCCATTTTCTCCGCCGTAGATTGTAGTGTCGTGCTTGGTCTGCCGCTGCTCGTTCCATGTTCTGCCTTACTATTTTGAAGGCTTCCTGCATTCTGTTGGACTTCTCTTCTGCCGTTGTGTTAGCTGTGCCTGTTCCTAGGTTGACCTCGTCGAACAGTGCCCCTGGTAGTCGTGGTTCTCGTCCTTGTACGAGGAAGGCTGGACTATACCCGGTGGATTCAGCGACACTTGTGTTATAGGCGAGTTGGATTTCCGGGAGAAGGTCATCCCATCTGTTGTGTTGTGATCTGGTGAGTTGTGCTATGATTCGCTTCACGGTACGGTTTTCTCGCTCTGTTGGGTTTTCTTGGGGGGTGTAGGGTGCGGTGAACTGTTGTCGTATCCCCATTTCCTTCAGGTAGAGTTGCCACAGGGTACTGGTGAATTGTACGCCGTTGTCTGATATTAGGATTTTTGGGACCCCAAATCTGGCGATGACGCGTTCCCTGAATGCGCGGCGTAGACCCTCTGCTGTAGCACGCCTCATGGGGATCAATTCTACCCATTTGCTGAAGCGATCGAAAAACACTAGCAGCATTGTGTTCCCGTGTGTGGATCGTGGAAGTGGTCCGACAAAATCGACGCATACCGTGGCAAATGGTTCTTGGGCTACCTGTGAGAGCATCTTTCCGGCCGGTTTTTGTTGTGTCTCCTTGTACTTTTGGCAGGACTCACATTGGCGTACATATCGGCTTATGTCGCGAAACATGCCGGGCCAGTAATAACGATTGGCAATCCGTGCTACCGTCCGGCGGATGCCCATGTGTCCAGCGCTTGGAATATCGTGGTTTTCCTCTAGAACTCGTTGTCGTAGTGGTGTTGGTACACAAAGTTTCCAAGGTACCGTTTCCTCGTCGTGCGACCGGCAGGGAATATGGCGGTACATCTGTCCATCCTGTATCAGATAATCCGCGTATTTCTCTGGATTGGTGCGTACTTCCTTTACCCGTTTGTGCCACCACTTGCAATGCGGCTCGGTTGTCGTTGCTATTCTTAAGGTCTCCAATGGCTGTCGTGATAGTGCATCCGCTACCAGGTTCAGCTTTCCTTTCCTGTATTCGATGTCGAAGCTGTGTTGTTGTAATTCCAATGCCCATCGTGCTATGCGTCCGGAGGGATTTTCGATGGAATTTAGCCATTTTAGGGACATATGATCCGTGATTACTTTGAATCGGTATCCTTCCAAATATGGCCTCATTTTGCGTATTCCCCAGACTATAGCGAGGCATTCTTTCTCGGTGGGCGAATAGTTGGTTTCTGCCTTGTTTAGTTTTCGGCTGGCGTAGGCGATCACGCGTTCTCCGCCCTCCAGTTCCTGCGTCAATACGGCTCCCAGCCCAAAATTGCTCGCGTCCGTCTGCAAGGTGAATGTCTTAGTAAAGTCCGGGCAGGCGAGTATCGGTGCTTCCGTGAGGTTTTGTTTTAAGGCCTCGAATGCTTTCTGTTGCTCATCCCCCCACTTCCAGTGTTTACCCTTTTTCAGTAGGGCGGTCAGTGGTTGGCTTATCGTGGCGAAGTCGGGTACGAATCGTCGGTACCAAGATGCTATACCAAGATATTGACGTACCTCTTTCACGTTCGTTGGTGGCTTCAGGTCCTTGATGGCAGCAACTTTCTCGGGGTCGGTGTGAATTCCTCTGTCGCTCACCACGTGACCGAGATATCGGAGTTCTGTCTTGAAGAATTCACATTTCTCTGCATTTATTTTGAGGTTGGCACGTTGGAGCCGTAACATTACCTCTTTTAGGTTGTGGAGGTGCTCCTCCAAGGTGGATCCTATGACGATTATGTCGTCGAGGTATGCGAAAGCGTTGGGTTCCATCTCCGGTCCAATAACCTGATCCAGTACTCGCTGAAACGTTGCAGGTGCGGAGTGTAAGCCGAACGGCATAACGCGCCACTGGAATAATCCGCGTCCTGGTACCGTGAAAGCTGTGTAGGGACGGCTTTGGGGCTCCAGCGGTATCTGCCAGTAGCCATTTTTCAAGTCCAGGCTGCTTATGTATTTCGCTCGTCGTAGTTTGTCTAATATGTGTTGTATCCTGGGTAAGGGGTATGCGTCGGGTACGGATCTGGCGTTGAGCTGCCGATAATCCACGCATAACCTCCACTTACCATTTTTCTTCTTTGCTAGTACGATCGGTGCACTGTGTGGGCTACATGATGGCTCGATGCATCCCTTCTGGAGTAGTTCGTTGATTTCTTCATTGATGATGCTCTGCATAGCTGGGTTGCGTGGAAAGTAACGTTGTTTGATAGGTCTATCGTCCTTCATGACAATCTTGTGTTTGGCTATGGTTGTTACTCCCCTCATGGTTTCGAACTTTTGCAATTCTTTCGCTAAAAAATCATTTATTCGTTGCTCATCGTCTTTGTCGTGGGCCCCGTTGATCCTATTGATTCTCTCACTGACGTTATTGTGATTTTCTGCTTGTGTCATTACCCCTTCTGTGATCTGTGTTGGTTCACTTGGTGGCAAGGTGTGTTGTGGCCTGGACAGTGCGAGGTGTCCTCCTCCGCAGGATATGGTGGCTCCCATACTCCCCAGTGTATCTAGACCCAGTATAATATCATCGATTGCTCCGGGCATAACGTGTAAAACTGTGTGATGTGACGCGTCCCCGAGGCGTACCTCGGTCCTTATGGCGTCGAAGATTGTGGTGCTAGTCCCGTTTGCCATCGTTATTTTGATGGCCACTCTCACCATTTCTCCACTACCAGAGTTTACCACACGTTCTGCTAGGCTACTCGAAACGAAACTTCTCGATGCCCCTGTATCGATGACTGCCTCCGCTGATTCCGCACCTAGTCTGGCTACGGCGTAAAGACGGCCATGTTCTTGGTGCATTGCTACTGCTGATTCGGCGCTGGTTTTCTGGGGCTCATCGCGCCTTGTCCTTCGTGAAGCCCTCTGTCGTTTCCCTGACGTTGACGGCAGCATTCGATTGTTCGTATATTACTTCGACCGCATTCCCAGCAAAAAATTTTTTGTGGGTTTTGGCATCTATTTGCGTAGTGTCCTTGTTCACCGCACCTCCTGCATACATTGTTGGGGTCGAATCTCTGGTTTTCTGGAGGTGATTGTGGTGGTGGTGGGGCCGACGCTTTGTCGCCTACGACGTGTCGTGCAACTTCGCGTCGGGTTCCATCTGATGGTCGTCGATAGCCCTCGTGGATACCCTCATATTCCTCGGCAAGGATTAGGAGTTCCGTGAGATTGGTGAAGTCCCTCCGACGGATATAAAGTAGATAATCGGGGTGACTATTACGGAAGATCCTTTCCAAACGTTGTTCGTTGCTGTATCCGGCGTGTCTCATGAGGTTCTGTATCGCTAGCACGTAATTCTTGTATTTTTCCCGTGCGTGTTGCCTTCGCTGCCGTATCTCATCCTCGAGGTGTTCGAAGTATCTAGCGGGTAAAAAGAAACGCAAAAAGTCCTGTCTGAATGTCACCCAGCTACTCCAATGTGCGTTGTTGTTGCGATACCATTGGAGAGCGGTGCCTCCTAGTAGTTCGGGCATGGTTTTTGGGAGCAGATCCCTATTTAGCGCGTATGCTTCTGACAGCTCCTCCAGTCGTTCGATGAAAGCTAACGGATCTCGCCCCCCGTCGTATTTAACTGACCACTTCCTTACTTGGTCGATGATGGGTGCGAATACCAACGCTGGTGCTTGTGTTAATTGTGGAGTCAAGTTCCTTCCGGTTGACGCTATTCCTGATGATGGATTATGTCTTGTGGGTTGCGTTTCCTGAAGCGGGAACGCCGAGGTGTCTTGCCTAGGTGGTCCATTGTCGAAGTTCGTGCCTGTGTTCGGAGGATCTGTTGCCTCCTCCTCACCTTCGTTCTCGCTATTGTTTATGGCATCCCCCTGATAGGTGATTTCTAATGATAAAAACTTTGCTTGTAATTCCGGGTCCGTTGTCGCCTTTGATGCCACTGCTAATATCCGTTTTCGGATTTCCCGTGTGGTGCCTGCCTGTTCGATACCCAGTTCCTCTGCGACAGAAACCAGTTGTTCCTTGGAAAGGTTGTCCAACCACGTGGTGTCTATCTGGTCAGCCATTTTGTAATCACTCGATATGTAGTCAGGAATGTTCCTTCTGACGCTTGGACGATTTGCTGGGTCCCTGCTCGGGCGCCAATTGTAACGAAGCTTTCTTGTTGCCCCGTTGCTTCTTTAATAGTTGCTGGGGTATACTCGCCGTGTCCAGGGTTCGGTTACAATAAATTTGTAAATTTGGGACGCCGTGCAAATTGTCTTCATGTAATTTTATTCACTCCTTAAATCATTAAAAATGTACAATAAATTAACCACATTCTCTTTTCTATAACTTCAATTCATTTGTTATATTTTCTATTTGATTAGGGTATGAGTTAACGGGTCGGTCGTGTTCCGTTAGGCGGATTCCGTTAGTAGGTGCGTGTGTTGGTGTAACCCTGACGCTGGCGTAGCTGTCCAACGATGACGTTAACGGGCCGGTCGGGTTCCGTTAGGTGGATCCCGTTAGTGGATGCGTGTGTTGGCGTAACTCTGACGCTGGCGTCGCTGCTAACGGTGACGTTGCTCTGTCGCACCGGCGTAGGTGTCTCTGCGCTTTGGCACTCGGGCGCTAGCGTCGCGGCTTCGTGGTATATTCGCGGCGCGGTTTACGTCGGCACGTACGGGCGTGCGTCGCCTGTCTATAGTCGCGGGAGGACCTTTGCGCGTGATCTAAAGCGGTGTTTGGAGGTAGAACCGTCACGCCCACAAACTTTAAACCACGACTCGCTCTGTGAAACTATTCTTGATTGCACTGGTAGAACCGATCTACAATCAAGAAGCGCTTCACTAGTAGCTCCGGTCGCAACCACGGCTCCGTGCTGACTGACTGCCGTAGCGCTGTGTCGCTCTATTTATAGCTATTGTGTCCGCTGTCGCTAGCTCAGATGGTTGCGTTGACTTGTTGTGTTTGATCGTTGTGTTGCCGCGACTTGTTGTGTTCGCTCTTTGCGTTGTTGAGACTTGTTGTGTTTGATCGTCGTATTGCCGTGTTGCTGTGTTATTGTCGTGGGCGGCTGTGTTGCGTTTCCATGGGGTTTGTTTTGTGTGGGCCAAATTGTTGTTGTTTAATTTGGTCCTCACAACATTTTTTAGTGGGGCGCATTTGTCAAAAGTCAAATGTACTAACTATGCGTATTAAAAAGAAAGCGCCTCCGGGAAATCCTTCAGATTCTGGCAATGACAGCAGCTCTGAAGGTTCTTTTAACTTTCAATCGAAATACATATCACGCCAGACATTTGATAAAAAACAAGAAAGCGATATTTGTGAATGCGTAAATAAATGTGCTTTTTATTCATACGGCTTAACATATCAAGCTTTTAAAAAGTTTGCGTATGATTACGCTAAGGCGAGTAACATTGTTGTTCCAACTGCTTCGGAACAGTCAAAAGAAGCTGGAGAGGATTGGCTTTAACTATTGTGCAGAGGCTGGAATTGTATTGCTTTCTTTTCCTCCACATACCTCCCATCGTATACAACCACTAGATGTATCAATTTTCGGTCCTTTCAAGCAACTTTGCCGCAAGGCCTTTAATGATTTTATAACCACTAATCCTGGAAAGCAATTCAGTATATACGACATCGGAACATTAACTCAATAACCACTTCAAAGATCTTTTTCTCCCGAAAACATAATGAGCGGATTTAAAGCAACAGGAATTTATCCCCTAAATAACCAAGTTTTCCAAGATGCAACATTTGCGCTGGAGGCTGTACACTCACGTAAATCTGACTATTTACACCTTGATTTGACCATTTTTATACTCAGCTGTACACAGAGTATTATAGTTGTAGCATGTCAGAAATATTTGAGCACATTCAACTCGTAATTTAAAACACAAAAATATGGAATGCACTAAAAGTGCATTCAACCTATTTCATTTATTAAAATTTATAACGTAAACAAACAACAGCCAAATTTTATGCTGACGCCGTATTTCTGATTTGTCGCATTTGCCTTTAAGCTAAGTCGTATGTACGTATGTATGTGCACGGGCACTTGACTACACATTAAATGCATAAGCCGTACATATGTACATACATATCTACATAGCTAGTAAGAATTAGTGTAAATATGTATTATAGTAAATAAGTAGTACATAAGAAATTTTGTGTATAAAAGGGATTGATTTTGTTCAATAAACAATCAATTATTGACTCGCTGTCTTAATAGCGAGACCACAAAATACTTGTTTTATTCGCCGAAGAAAGGGCGACAGAATATGGCGATCCTGCCAGTTAAACAGGATCCTTGCCAGTTAAACAGGATCCTTGCCAGTTAAACAAGACATCCTTGCCAGCATCCTTGCCAGACAAACAGGATCCTTGCCAGTTAAACAAGACATCCTTGCCAGCATCCTTGCCAGACAAACAGGATCCTTGCCTGTTAAACACACCAGGATCCTTGCCATTGATCCTGCCAGATCCTGTCATTAACCAGTCGTTTACACTACATGGTGATGGACGAAGTAAACGCAATATTTGAGAAATGGGAAAAGTATTTTAGTGAGCGGCAGACAGAGCAACAAGCCCAAGAAGAAGAACAACAAAATAAACCCGAACAACAACAAGAGCAACAAGCCCAAGAAGAAGAACAACAAAATAAACCCGAACAACAACAAGAGCAACAAGCCCAAGAAAAAGAACAACAAATTAAACCCGAACATCAACAAGAACAGCAACAGCAGCCAGAACGACAAGGTCCTAGAGCAATTACAATCGAGGAGTACAGGCGACGGCAACAACGCCCAGCTCGCAGAGAACCTGCACAACCACAGAAACCTTTATACCACAGGAGACGTGGTGGTAAAAAATACCAAGCGCGGCGACGAGTTGCCGAACTCTACCAACAACTAGTATTCGCAGATTCTATTGCAAAACGGAAGCATATAAAAAAACTAATAGCGATTGAAAGGCTTACTAATGGCCTTATTAACTGATCACTAACTAATCTTATGGCAACCTTGCGGCTGCCTATTGAAGGGCAAGAGACCAAAAATCCTTGCCGTGTCAATTCTCGATACTAAAAATTTTGCATTTTTATATATACACATTTTTCTGGCCTAAGCCACAACAATACTAATTTTAATGATTTAATTAAATAAATAAATATATATACATACAAAAATAATTATTGTGATTATAATGCCTAAATCAAGGAATTCAGTAGGCTCACTTCCTAATGAAATAGAGAACAGGGACTTAATAAGGGAATTAGAATCCTTAAGGACTCTTTGGCGTATCATAGGCATGACTAGGGAACCAACATTAGAAGACGTCATTAACCCCACGACAAAAATAGAAGAAACACAACGCATGTTTGAAAAATTCGGTATTTTCAGATTTTAGGAATTTTTTTTAATATTCAATCAATATGGGTGGAACAACATCAAAAATTGATAAACCCAACGCAAATGTAGTTAACTCCATAGAAATTGATCACAGCGAAGCTTTAGATTCAATCAAGCTTATTCTTCTTGTTATTGCAATTGTATCTTGTATAAATTTATTTCTAAAGATTTATTCGGTACACAACAAAATTTTAAAAAAGCGATATATTAGTCGTGCAAATGGATTAGACAAGGTATAAAAATCAATACCGAATAGATCCTTTTCAATGGATAATTGGGATAATATATATGCATCACTACTAAATGAAAAATCAATTGCAGAAAAATCATACAAGTGCATTAACAAGAATGTTTTTATTAGAAGAGAAACAATTATTAAGCATTTAGGTTTTATAATAGATGCATTAAATAGAATAGGAAACGCCTTGAGGAATATAAATAGTAAGCTTACAGCCGATCATCAAAAGCAGGCATACCAAATATACCTATACGTCAGGGATAAACTTGTTTCATCACTAGCACGATACGAGATTGAAGAACAAGTACCCACGTCATTCAACAAAGACATAAAAATTGACACAAATTTATTACTACCGGACTATCCAACGGAAGCCGAAAACAAAAATTCTTCAAACGATAAAGAAGAAACTAAAACTCATTCAGAAAGTACCAATAATTCAAACACATCCACAATGCCTCAGACAGCGGTAGATTTTATTAAAACAGCTTCATCTGTCCTACCAGAGTTTGATGGCAACTCAGAAAATCTAAATAGCTTCATAGATGCACTCGACATTCTTGACCAAATCAAGGATGCTCATGAAGCACTTGCAGTGTCTATGATAAAAACAAAACTTAAAGGCACAGCAAGAAATTGTATTCAGAATGAGAATACAATACAAGATATAAAATTAAAATTGAAAAGATCAATCAAAGGCGAATCAGTAGAAGTATTAACAGCAAAACTGCTAAACATCCAACAACGCAGTAAAACAGCCAACCAATATACTACTGAAATCGAAAAATTAACAAAATCATTAGAAGGAGCATATATATCTGACGGGTTAACCTCAGATTTAGCAGGAAAATATGCTACACAAGCAGCTGTAAAGGCTATGTGTAAAAATTGTTCTAATGATAAAGTAAAACTAATCATGCAAGCCGGAACGTTCACCTCAATGAACGAGGCAATTTCAAAATTTACAAACAGTTGCACTGAAGTAACAGGCAACCCAAACGCAATATTGAATATAAGACAACAAAATCATTTCCGCGGCAACTTTCGTAGAAATTTTCCAAATAACAATTATAGAAATTATCGATCTAATCAAAGATATAACAATTTTAACAGATCAAACAACAATTACTCACAAAGACAAAATAGGAATTTTGGTAACCAACAGCGACAAAATAATCGCAACAATACCAACAACACTCGCAATGTACGTAATTATACCCAGCAGGAAAACCAACAAACTCCACTCCAAACATAGAAAAAAAAATTTGTGTACTAAATTTACACCTAAACAGCTACATATCCACCAAAACAACTTTAAATAATTCAACTTCAACTCTCCTAATAGATACAGGAGCTGACATATCACTAATAAAAAAGGGTCAAATTCAAAATGATGTTAAAATTAATGAATTACAAAAAACAGATTTAAAAGGCATTGGTCAGGGTATAACAAACACTCTTGGAACAGTTAAAACAGATTTAAAGGGTGACGATCTTTTGATTCGACACAAATTTCACATAGTAGAAGATGACTTCCCAATCCCATGCGACGGAATTTTGGGACTCGATTTCATTAAAAAGTATAATTGCATTTTAGATTACCGAAATAATGAAGATAGACTTATATTACGACCATATGATTATCCAGAAAATATAGCAATTCAAATGACAAATGAACCAACCATTAATTGCATATCAGTACCAGCTAGATCAGAAGTAGTTCGACAAATTCACATAAAAAATAACAATACTGAATTATTCATACCACATCAACAATTAGCAGAAGGAATTTTTATTGCCAATTCAATAGTAAATCCAAATCAAGCATTTGTTAGAATTATTAATACAACAGATAAAAATGCAACTATTCAAAATTACAATATTAACACAGAAAACTTAGACGACTACATAATTATAAATAATAAACAGAAAAATGAAGCAAATAATAAAGAAAAATTAGAAAGATTAAATAAAAATTTCCCATCATTTGCTAAATCTCAACTTAATACTTTATGTTCAGAATTTATTGATATATTTGCATTAGAATCAGAACCTATAACCACTAATAATTTTTACAAACAAAAACTTTATATGAAAGACGACAACCCAGTTTATGTAAAAAACTATAGAATACCAGAAGCTCACAAACAGGAAATTAATAAACAAGTAAATAAGCTAATACAAGACGACTTAATAGAACCATCAATGTCAGAATACAATAGTCCTATTCTACTAGTACCGAAAAAATCACTCCCAGGTAATAACGATAAAAGATGGAGACTAGTTATTGACTATAGACAGGTAAATAAAAAATTAACTGCAGATAAATTTCCATTACCAAGAATCGACGATATTCTAGACCAATTAGGTAGAGCAAAATATTTTTCTTGCTTAGATTTAATGTCCGGTTTTCATCAAATAGAATTAAGCCCAGAATCCCGAGATATAACATCGTTTACAGCAGACAATGGTACCTACCGTTTCAAAAGATTACCTTATGGTCTTAAAGTAGCCCCAAATTCATTTCAAAGAATGATGACTTTAGCATTCGCCGGTCTAAAACCATCACAAGCATTTTTATATATGGACGACTTAGTGGTATTAGGATGCTCCGAAAAGCATATGATTAAAAACTTAATAGATGTATTCACAACTTGCAGAAAATACAATTTAAAATTGCATCCAGATAAATGTCTATTTTTCATCCAAGAAGTTACTTATCTTGGACATAAATGCACAAGTAAAGGAATTTTACCTGATCCCACTAAATACAAAATAGTTCAAAATTATCCAACTCCCAAGAATGCCGACGAAGCTAAAAGATTCGTTGCATTCTGCAATTACTATAGAAGATTTATACCAAATTTCGCGGAATACTCTAGAATATTAACAAGACTTTGTAGAAAGAAAGTAGTATTTAATTGGACAGAAGAATGTGAGAAATCATTCAACTATCTAAAAAATGCATTAATTAGCCCAAACATTTTACAATATCCCGATTTCAATAAAGAATTTTACATAACAACAGATGCAAGCGGATACGCCTGCGGAGCAGTACTAAGTCAAGAATACGAAGGAAAACAATTACCAGTTGCTTATGCCTCTAGATCTTTCACAAAAGGCGAAATAAATAAAGCAACGATTGAAAAAGAATTAGCAGCCATTCATTGGGCCATCACTTATTTCAGACCGTACATCTACGGCAGAAAATTCACAATTAAAACAGACCATCGACCCCTAACTTACCTTTTTTCGATGAAAAACCCATCATCAAAATTAACTAGAATTCGACTAGATTTGGAAGAATATGACTTTGGGGTGGAGTACATAGCAGGAAAAGAGAATTATGTAGCAGACGCACTATCGCGTATAGATATACAAGATTTAAAAGAAATGTCAATTGAAGCATGTAAAATATTGAAAGTTACCACAAGATCGGAAACTAAGGAAAAATCCAGTAATAATATAAAAAATGAAGAAAAATGTCACAATGAGAACCCTATAATATACGAAGCGCTTAATAAATGTGAAGTAAAAAAGCTAGCTCAGCTCGTTTTCGACCCCCCGAAACTGCAGTTCAAAAAGGGAAAGAAAATTTGTAGCGAAATAAATATTGATAATTTAATTGTTGAGGCGAAGATTGATTTAGATCAATTCTTTGCCAGGCTTATGAAAGAAGCCGGCAATTTGAAAATAAACAAAATACAATTGTCCTTAGGAGACAAATTGTTTAAGAATAATTATACTCGAGTAGATAAATTTAAAGATAAAGGTACCAAAGTTCTCAAAAATTTAATCATTGCATTAACTCCGGAGGTTATGCATGTGACAGATAATGAAAAAATTAAAACTATTCTTCATAAATATCACGATGATCCTGTTAATGGTGGCCACCCAGGAATCAATCGTACAACAAATAAAATAAAACAAAAATTCCATTGGAAAAATATGAAAAATGACATAAAACAATATATTAAAAAATGCGATCATTGTAATAAAAATAAAACAAGAATACATTTAAAAGATCCAATGACTATAACCGAAACACCAACTAAGGCATTCGATGTAGTTCAAATTGACACAATTGGACCATTTCCAAAATCATTGAATGGAAATGAGTATGCAGTCACCATAATATGTGACTTAACCAAATATCTAGTAGCAATTCCAATTGAAAGTAAACACGCAAAAACAGTAGCCAAAGCTATATTCGAACATTTTATTCTCATTTATGGATGTATGAAAACAATACTGACAGACATGGGAACCGAATATAAAAATAACGTTTTTCAAGAACTAAGTAAATTGTTAAAAATTGAACACAAAACCTCAACACCTTACCATCATCAAACGTTAGGCACTGTTGAACGTAGCCATAGAACATTCAATGAATATGTACGTTCATACATATCCATTGACAAAGACGATTGGGATGAGTACCTCAAGTACTTTACTTATTGTTATAATACAACACCTTCAACAGTTCATGGTTACTGTCCTTTTGAACTAATATTCGGAAAACCAGCACCGACATACGAATTTTTACAAGAAGATACAATCAGCCCACTGTACAACTATGAGGCTTATGACAAAGAAGTTAAATATAGACTTCAAATAGCACAAGAAAGAGCTAATAGATTAGTAAGACAAGCAAAAGAAAAACAAAAAATTTACTACGATAGGAAAATTCAGCATAAGGAAATAAATATAGGAGATTTAGTCTTAGTAAAAGATGAAACAGGTCATAAATTAGACAGTAGATATAAGGGACCCTATAGAGTAATAGGTATTGATAAACATAATAACTATAGTTTAATTCCCTATAGAGTAACAAATATTAATAATCACAATAATTATTCACTAAGCTACATGAATAAGAAAATCATAGTACATAAAAATAGACTTAAACCTATAGAATAAGAAATTTTCACTTTTTCCAATAAATGTAAGTATGTAAGCACAAAACAAAAACTGAAATGTTAATTTTACCGAAATAAATAAATAAACACAAGCAAGTAAAATAAGCAATCCATTAAATGTAATAGAATGCTCATACATTGACCCTACAAATGTATAAGCATTCTTTTTAGGAAAGGAGGTGTAGCATGTCAGAAATATTTGAGCACATTCAACTCGTAATTTAAAACACAAAAATATGGAATGCACTAAAAGTGCATTCAACCTATTTCATTTATTAAAATTTATAACGTAAACAAACAACAGCCAAATTTTATGCTGACGCCGTATTTCTGATTTGTCGCATTTGCCTTTAAGCTAAGTCGTATGTACGTATGTATGTGCACGGGCACTTGACTACACATTAAATGCATAAGCCGTACATATGTACATACATATCTACATAGCTAGTAAGAATTAGTGTAAATATGTATTATAGTAAATAAGTAGTACATAAGAAATTTTGTGTATAAAAGGGATTGATTTTGTTCAATAAACAATCAATTATTGACTCGCTGTCTTAATAGCGAGACCACAAAATACTTGTTTTATTCGCCGAAGAAAGGGCGACAGAATATAGTTTTAATCACATAACGGTGGATTGTAACAGAATGAAATAATCGAGGCCTTATCTATATCAAAATTATCAGGGTGAAAAGAGAAATCGATTGAGCCATGTCCGTCCGTCCGTCCGTCCGTCTGTCCGTCCGTCTGTAAACACTCTAACTCGTGCAAAAATTGAGATATTTTGATGAAATTTGAAATGCGAGTTGGTATCGAGACTGGGACGGTTGGTATTGAAAATGGGCGAAATCGGACCATGACCACGCCCACTTTTCCTATATAAAAAAAATCGGAAATTTGGTATCTCAGTCACTAATATAGCTAGAGCGATGAAATTTTACCCACGTGTTGAGCTCAGGCCCCTAGGAAGAAATTTTATGAAATTTTGGAAAATGGGCGGTGCCACGCCCACTTATTAAGGGTCAAACATGGAAAGTTTTATATGTCATAACTCAGAAACCATTGAAGATATATCGATGAAATTTGGCACGCGTGATTTAATTACTTAGGCAAACATTTGGATGGAAAATTGTTAAAATCGGTTGACGGCCACGCCCAATTTTATATATTTGTATATAAAGGGACCTAATAAAAAGATTTTAAGCGATATCTCTGTCAAATATAAAGATATATCACTGAAATTTTGTCGAATGAGTTCAACTATGGACATAAAACAGAAAACATAAAAATTTTGGAAAATGGGCGGTGCCACGCCCACTTATTAAGGGGCAAACATTGAAAGTTTTATGAGTCATAACTCAGAAACCATTGAAGATATAGCGATGAAATTTGGTATGCGTAATTTACTTCCTTAGGCAAACGTTTTCAGGGAAAATTGTCAAAATCGGTTGACGGCCACGCCCACTTTTATATATGTATATTATAAAGTGACCTAATAAAAACATTTTAAGCCATATCTCTGTCAAATATAAAGATATATCATCGAAATTTTCTCGCATGAGTCCAACTATGGAAGTAAAACAAAAAACACAAAAATTTTGGAAAATGGGCGGTGCCACGCCCACTTATTAAGGGGCAAACATTGAAAGTTTTATGAGTCATAACTCAGAAACCATTGAAGATATAGCGATGAAATTTGGTATGCGTGATTTACTTCCTTAGGCAAACGTTTTGAGGGAAAATTGTCAAAATCGGTTGACGGCCACGCCCACTTTTATATATGTGTATTATAAAGTGGCCTAATAAAAACATTTTAAGCGATATCTCTGTCAAATATAAAGATATATCATTGAAATTTTATAGCAGGAGTCCAACTACGGACATAAAACGAAAAACACAAAAATTTTGGAAAATGGGCGTGGTACCGCCTCTTTTTAGAAACAGGAATATACGAGATTTCTGAGCCTATAAATCGACAAATAATTGAGATATTATAACGAAACTTGGTTTATACACTTTTATAACTTGTGTTAACAGACACGCAAAAATTTATTGAAATCGGTTTATGACCACGCCTACTTTTTAACAAAGATATTTCTGGAACACCCTTTGGGAATTTGTAACGTGACATCTCTGTAAGGAGAAGTCATAAAGGAATGAAATTTTGCACAAATAATAATATTCATATGCTTAGTTGGATGACGGATAAAAAATGTTGAAAATGGGCGTGGCTACGCCCACTTTATGCGGCACTCGCTTTATATAAAATAATCCGTGTTTCCATCAAACGCAAGCAAACAATGAAAGCATAAAGCTGAGTATCTAATGTTCGATTCCACTCGAACTTAGGCTTCCTTACTTGTTACCAATGGTTTTGCGCCTAGGATGAAAATAGTGATTTTGACTACGTTGCATTTCATACCATCATAATAAATATTAAGTAGTTGAAATGAAAATTATTCATACTCGGCTTGAAGTGTTGCATAGTAAACACAACTATGAAAAATAGTTGTCCTAAATATGTTGAAAAAATGCAGCATATTCAAGTTGAATATCTTTATAGTCAAGTTAAAGTTACAACATACATAGTTGTTTTAAGAAATGTTCATATTGAAGCTGACTATTACATATTCTTAAGTTTACTATGATTCATATTGAAGTTCAATATGTTTTTATTCAACTCTAAGGGACGGCATATTTGTTTTAAATATATGTATTTCATATTGAATTTAACTATGTGTCTAAACACATGTATATGTATATATTATGTGCTTTTTTAAACCCTTTTATGTATTCACGTGGGGGGAGCGCTGTAGTTCCAAGGTTCGGCGAGTGCCAACCTCTGGGATATGAAAAATGGCTTTAAATAAGCCAACTCATTTCCCTTGTGGAAAATGAGTTATATTTGAGTTGCACTATCATGCTAATAGCTCGAGCAATGTGTAAGAAATCTAAGAATTACGGAAATTTGAAAAGCCGCATTCAAATGAAGGAACGAAAATCTACGCAGCATAAATTGCTTTAACAAAGCTTACTGTGCTAAATATTTAAATTTACTATGAACCATATTGAAGTTGAAGCATACGAGTTACGCGCGTACGCCATATGAAGTGGCAAATTTATTTTCCGCATTTTTTAAATCTAATTTCGTGGAAGACAATCAGGATATTATAGATGGCTATTCTACAAACCTGAACGTCTACTTAAATTTTGCCACACTCCACCTTTCTATGGATGATGTTAGTAATGCCTTATCTAAGCTGAAATCTTCCTCTCATCCAGATGTTGATGGACTTTCAGCAATACTCTTAAAAAATTGTCCAGCTTTGATTTGTCCTCTTAAAGCAATCTTTAATAAGTCACTATCGTCTGGGTTTTTCATAGATGAATGGAAACTGACTTCCGTAACGCCAATCTTCAAGAGTGGCAATAAAAATGATGTAAGGAATATAGGCGGATCTCGAAATTATCAAATATTTCGAAAATATTTGAGCACGCAGTCAATGCTAAGTTGAGCTTTGCGGTTAAATCTTTAATTTGTCCTGGCCAGCATGGGTTCGTTGCAAACAGATCAACGACTTCTAACCTGGCTGTTTTCACCGAATACTGTATTGGATCTTTGTCGGCTGGTCATCAAGTCGACTGTATTTACACAGATTTCTCCAAAGCGTTCGACAAAATATCTCATAAAGTTCTGATAAAGAAATTAGAGTATCTGGGATTTCATTCTATCTTTTTGAAATGGATTACTTCTTACTTGAGTAATAGACGATATGTGGTGAGTATCGATGGTGTCTCATCCACTCCCTTTATTGCCTCCTCTGGAGTTCCCCAGAGAAGTATTTTGGGTCCACTATTTTTCGTCTTGTTCATTAACGATATCTCAAGTTGTTTTACATTTGCTAAATGCTTACTCTATGCGGATGACCTCAAAATCTTCTCTGTGGTTAATTCCATTGATGATGCATTAAAACTTCAAAATGATATCGACAAATTTCATATTTGGTGCCAGAACTCCAGACTCTCTCTGAACCAGTCTAAGTGCTATCAAATGACATATTCAAAATCGGCTAATATCTTACACACTAATTACAAGATCTGAACTTGTGTCCTTCAGCGTGTCACGGAATTTAGGGACCTCGGTGTTATATTTGATTGCCATCTCTCTTTTAATAGCCATATTAATTATATTACTTCCAAATCTTTTTCGATGCTGGGATTTGTAAGGCGTAATGCCTGTAAATTTAGTGATCCATATACTTTGAAACTGCTCTACGTTACTTTTGTCAGGTCTCGCTTAGAATATTCTGTTTTTATTTGGAGACCATTTACAAATCTAGCTATAAATAGGATTGAACGTGTTCAAAAAATATTTTTAAAATATGCACTTCGGTCCCGGCGGTTTACAGATCCAGTACCATCGTATTCTTCACGACTTATGCTCATAAGTCTCAAGATATTGCAGACTCGGAGGTCTATCCTGTGCATGTCATTTACTCATAGTATCTGAATTAGTGCTATTGACTGCCCTTACTTGTTGGAAAGGATTCGATTTAATGTTCCCCAGCGATCCCTTCTGAATTTCCACCCTTTTTATGGGATTAACTTTAAAACAAAGTATGTTGGTAATGCTCCAATCACTCGTGCATTATTTGAGTTAAACTCCACGAGTAATGTCGTTTCTCTTGACTTTTCCCTCTCGCGAGTCGCATTTTTAAATCTTTTGAATACTGTGCTTTAAAATATGGGTACAATAACTTACAATCATTTTTTAACTATTAGTTATAAGTCATCAAAATTCGAAATCCAATTTCTTAAAACATACATATGTACATACATATCTAGTCTGTAAGGCTTTGTAACCATTGACTGAAATGAATGAAATGAAATGAATGAAATGAATTGAAATGAAATGAAACAGTAGTTAAAATAAATATGTTTTAACTTGAATATGACTATTACAAATTTTATAATGATAGGTGTTAATACTTGTCCAGTTGGATTAGAATTTACTAGTCAACTCAAAGTTTTTCATATTCAAGTTGAATATCTTTCATACTTGAAAGGTTGAAATAATATGTTTATATTCAGATCAAGTTGTTTCATAGTCATATTTCCGTGTTTTCATAGTAAAAAAGCGAATAGTAAAGCTGAATATTTTCATAGTCATTTTTACGATGCGGGTTTTCTCTGAGTGTATGAGAGGAGCAAGCTGAGCTTGTTCTTCCTGAAAGGTCAGTTGATATGAATTCATCACAAAATGTTACAATGAACACAGAAAGCAACCTTAATAATAACTCACCATGTGCTACGCCAGAATCTGTTAGGCCTATATCGCAACTTCATGCGTCCAAGAAAAATCCAAGGAGCGGAACTTCACGAATTCTTACTTGCTCAACTGAAAAACGAAGGATTGAGCAGCTTACTATAGAGAAAAATTTAAATACTGCCAAGCGCACTCTAAAGATAAAGATAAAGATAAAGATAAAGATAAAGATAAAGATAAAGATAAAGATAAAGATAAAGATAAAGATAAAGATAAAGATAAAGATAAAGATAAAGATAAAGATAAAGATAAAGATAAAGATAAAGATAAAGATAAAGATAAAGATAAAGATAAAGATAAAGATAAAGATAAAGATAAAGATAAAGATAAAGATAAAGATAAAGATAAAGATAAAGATAAAGATAAAGATAAAGATAAAGATAAAGATAAAGATAAAGATAAAGATAAAGATAAAGATAAAGATAAAGATAAAGATAAAGATAAAGATGAAGATAAAGATAAAGATAAAGATAAAGATAAAGATAAAGATAAAGATAAAGATAAAGATAAAGATGAAGATAAAGATAAAGATAAAGATAAAGATAAAGATAAAGATAAAGATAAAGATAAAGATAAAGATAAAGATAAAGATAAAGATAAAGATAAAGATAAAGATAAAGATAAAGATAAAGATAAAGATAAAGATAAAGATAAAGATAAAGATAAAGATAAGATAAAGATAAAGATAAAGATAAAGATAAAGATAAAGATAAAGATAAAGATAAAGATAAAGATAAAGATAAAGATAAAGATAAAGATAAAGATAAAGATAAAGATAAAGATAAAGATAAAGATAAAGATAAAGATAAAGATAAAGATAAAGATAAAGATAAAGATAAAGATAAAGATAAAGATAAAGATAAAGATAAAGATAAAGATAAAGATAAAGATAAAGATAAAGATAAAGATAAAGATAAAGATAAAGATAAAGATAAAGATAAAGATAAAGATAAAGATAAAGATAAAGATAAAGATAAAGATAAAGATAAAGATAAAGATAAAGATAAAGATAAAGATAAAGATAAAGATAAAGATAAAGATAAAGATAAAGATAAAGATAAAGATAAGATAAAGATAAAGATAAAGATAAAGATAAAGATAAAGATAAAGATAAAGATAAAGATAAAGATAAAGATAAAGATAAAGATAAAGATAAAGATAAAGATAAAGATAAAGATAAAGATAAAGATAAAGATAAGATAAAGATAAAGATAAAGATAAAGATAAAGATAAAGATAAAGATAAAGATAAAGATAAAGATAAAGATAAAGATAAAGATAAAGATAAAGATAAAGATAAAGATAAAGATAAAAGATAAAGATAAAGATAAAGATAAAGATAAAGATAAAGATAAAGATAAAGATAAAGATAAAGATAAAGATAAGATAAAGATAAAGATAAAGATAAAGATAAAGATAAAGATAAAAGATAAAGATAAAGATAAAGATAAAGATAAAGATAAAGATAAAGATAAAGATAAAGATAAAGATAAAGATAAAGATAAAGATAAAGATAAAGATAAAGATAAAGATAAAGATAAAGATAAAGATAAAGATAAAGATAAAGATAAAGATAAAGATAAAGATAAAGATAAAGATAAAGATAAAGATAAAGATAAGATAAAGATAAAGATAAAGATAAAGATAAAGATAAAGATAAAGATAAAGATAAAGATAAAGATAAAGATAAAGATAAAGATAAAGATAAAGATAAAGATAAAGATAAAGATAAAGATAAAGATAAAGATAAAGATAAAGATAAAGATAAAGATAAAGATAAAGATAAAGATAAAGATAAAGATAAAGATAAAGATAAAGATAAAGATAAAGATAAAGATAAAGATAAAGATAAAGATAAAGATAAAGATAAAGATAAAGATAAAGATAAAGATAAAGATAAAGATAAAGATAAAGATAAAGAAGATAAAGATAAAGATAAAGATAAAGATAAAGATAAAGATAAAGATAAAGATAAAGATAAAGATAAAGATAAAGATAAAGATAAAGATAAAGATAAGATAAGATAAAGATAAAGATAAAGATAAAGATAAAGATAAAGATAAAGATAAAGATAAAGATAAAGATAAAGATAAAGATAAAGATAAAGATAAGATAAAGATAAAGATAAAGATAAAGATAAAGATAAAGATAAAGATAAAGATAAAGATAAAGATAAAGATAAAGATAAAGATAAAGATAAAGATAAAGATAAAGATAAAGATAAAGATAAAGATAAAGATAAAGATAAAGATAAAGATAAATATAAAGATAAAGATAAAGATAAAGATAAATATAAATATAAAGATAAAGATAAAGATAAAGATAAAGATAAAGATAAAGATAAATATAAAGATAAAGATAAAGATAAAGATAAAGATAAAGATAAGATAAGATAAAGATAAAGATAAAGATAAAGATAAAGATAAAGATAAGATAAAGATAAAGATAAAGATAAAGATAAAGATAAAGATAAAGATAAAGATAAAGATAAAGATAAAGATAAAGATAAAGATAAAGATAAAGATAAAGATAAAAATAAAGATAAAGATAAAGATAAAGATAAAGATAAAGATAAAGATAAAGATAAAGATAAAGATAAAGATAAAGATAAAGATAAAGATAAAGATAAAGATAAAGATAAAGATAAAGATAAAGATAAGATAAAGATAAAGATAAAGATAAAGATAAAGATAAGATAAAGATAAAGATAAAGATAAAGATAAGATAAAGATAAAGATAAAGATAAAGATAAAGATAAAGATAAAGATAAAGATAAAGATAAAGATAAAGATAAAGATAAAGATAAAGATAAAGATAAAGATAAAGATAAAGATAAAGATAAAGATAAAGATAAAGATAAAGATAAAGATAAAGATAAAGATAAAGATAAAGATAAAGATAAAGATAAAGATAAATATAAAGATAAAGGGAAACAACTTAAAACCTTAAAATTCAAGCAACTACACTTGGAGAAAAAAAATAAAATAGGGCGGAAGTAAATAATGTATCACAATTAATCTTACATCGAGGCTTGGCTTCCAAAACCAATCAGCATATATATCACTTTTCTCTAGGTCTGTGACGTACATTGGCTCAGATTTCCATCTGTATACCGAAAGGGACGGTTTTATCTTAAGGAACCACGGTCCGAGAAAAATGACTTTCGAAGAAAAAAGGTGTTCTACACACATATATACATATGTGCATGTTTTTATAAGTGCCTTTCCTCGGTAATCGTAGGCAGTTTTGGGGGTTTGTTTGGTAAATTTTACAACTTACAAACATCTCCGGTCGATGGGACTTTTGGATATAGAATCAGGAGGACTTCCTCTACAACCCCCAATGACTTTTTTTCAACGCGTGGTAGACTGTTGGAAAATTTTCCCCGTACATTTAATACCTATTTGCTGACACATAATTATTGTGACCGTACATAAGCAATACTCATTGAGAATAAGCCAACAAGATGGTTCATCTTCCAGATTTAGATGTGGTGATCTTTAAATTTGGTATGTGGGTCGCCTGTAGGTATGCACGCAAGTCAAGGTGAGAAAAAAACTCTCGAAAATCATTAAACGATAACACTGTGGAACAAATTCAGGTCAACAAAAGTTAGGTCGGTTCTGAAAGTTAGGGGTGAAAATAGAGGAAAAATCAGAAGACCCGTATCGCGGCGTTTGGTTAGGTTAGTTCGAATTTGTTTTTAATCGACCTTTGAACTTTGCAGTCAAATGCCTATTTCCAGCATATTGTTTGTACGGTTTTTTGGCTATAACTCGTCGACTAATTGATACGCAGTTTTGAAAATAATCTTTCTGCTGATGCACTGCTGGTAGCGATAACATATTTGCAACAAATTCACAACTAGTTCTCATTTAAGTTGTTTTTCATTCCCCCACGTTGTGCGAAAACTCTTCTATTTCGGTTTGTTAAAACAATTTTCTTGCATTCTAAAAATTTTTACTCCCAAATAACTTTTTCGGGGTTTTCGCAGCGGAGAATTGCTAATGAAAAGTGAAAAGGTAACAAAGAGGCTTTTTTATGTGAATTTTATATGAGCTATTGGCCAGTTTTTAATTAAGAAAAATTTAAAAAAATTTTTTTGGTAGAGGTTGTGGATCCATTTCGGAGACCACCACATCCCCTCATCAGACTTCTTCAGGCGGCCTCAACCGAGGATCGAACTTAAGTCGTTTCGATTGGCAAGCCAATAGCATCCCATTGAGCTACCGCCGTCAGCTTTGTTTTGCTTAATTCTCAATTTTCCTTTTATTACAATCTACATACCAACAACAGTAGCAGAAAACGGCCATGTAAAAACAAACGTAAAAAATCTTTTTTTATATTTAAGAAAAAAACTAAAAAATATTTATTACATTATAGGTTTGAAAGTAAAAAAGGACCAAAAGTGGCCCAAATGTTTAAAAAGGTTCAAATATTGCATATTTTCAAAAAGTTGGGTTCCGGTAGCCTGGCTCTTAAAAAAGGTTCAAATTGTCACTTTAGTGGCCTCAGCGGCAGTTCTGTACAATCGCTAATTTTGCAGTTTTTTCTCGCTCTATTGCTTTCGAACTCCGATGCCATTTACTTCATTAGTGTCATAATTTAAAAAAGCCAATTTATGTCTTCTTCGCTATATATGGAAGTAAGCTACTATACTAAAGCAACAATATTTTTTAAATAAAGCCCTTAATTTTCATCTATGACCATAAAATTTCATAACAAATAAATAACACTGATTCTCACTACTAAGTATCGATTCAGAAAATTGTGTTGTGTCGTTATTGAAGCAAGTGTGCTTTTGGCATGTACATTAAGGTGGAGTGAAAACATATGGAGCTTTTTTTTGTTTTTTTTTTTTGAACGTACCAATGAAAAGTTGCCTTAATGAACCCCACAAAATTTTATGGCCATAGGATGACATTTTGAACTGCCCCCAGCCCCGCAAAGTTGAAAGCAAGATCTGGTACAAATATGAAATTTTGAAAATTATAAAAGCAAAAAACCAAGTATGAGGATTGATAAACATGGCTAAGCTGAGTATTAAAGTGAATTTTTTTTTCGGAAACAACAACAACAAAAGTTATTAAAGGTCAAAGTTTATATTATGCATTCTTAAAATTGCAATTACTTAAAAACTACTGAACCGATTTCGAATATTTTTATACCATTCGATAGGTATTTTGATTCCCTTTAATTTCATATACATTTTACAGTGCGTTCCATAACACCCCCAGTGGGGGTCAACCCCCTTTTACCCACCTTACTTTTCATATATAAAATGTATACCAAATTTAAAGGAAAATACATGCGAGTAGGTCAATAAAATTTTACAGGCTTATTTCTGGGCTAGGAAGGTGCCGTTCTGGCTTTGGAACAAATTGAATTTCCAAAAAAAAAAAAAATTCGCCCCACCTTAAAGTACATATGTATATATATATATATATATATATATATATATATATATGCTCTCTTGTTCTCAATACCGAATATGCATTAGCGTGCTCAATATTGGTTGATATTGGTTGCCACTATCCTAAAAAAATGTTGATAATAATTCCCAACAAAATAACCAAAAAATTACAAACAGACTAATAAATTATCGCCTTCATAATTCGAATGATAAAAGAAACTTAAAAGAAGTACACCTGCTTTGGTTTACAAAAAAAAATTATCTGAAACGTAAATCACATCTATGAATGAATTTTGTTTGTAGTTCGTTTGATTTTTCTTTGGTCATAGCTTTAGTAGAAATTAAAAAAAAAAACATTTTTAACATTAACAAATTAAGTATACCTTAGAATAATTTTATCATATTGAAAAAGAAAAATACTAAAATCATTTGATAGTTACCAAATTACCAACCGCAAAAAAATACCTATTTTAGAATTAATTATTGGTAATTACCAAGTGTGGCAACCATATGCTCAGTTTGAGTTCGTCCTTCTCCCCACCAGCTGGTACATTTACCTATTTCACCATCCCCATGCAATGAGCCGACGCGACCCGTACGGGTAAATACCCATATGGGCTCAATCGCCCATGGCTGGTCTAATTTAATTATATATGTGATACAGGGTGGATTCTCCATATCATACATTGCAACCGCAATAATTTTTTATCTCAAACTATGACAAAAAATTTAATTATAATAATTCATCTCACTTGTTGGCCTTTTTAAGGTAGGGCATTCTAATTTTAAGGTAGGGCATTGCCCCACAATGCCCCCCCCCCCTAGCTACGGGCCTGCTTGAAGTGTTGCATAGTAAAAACAACTATGAAGAATAGTTGTCCTAAATATGTTGAAAAAATGCAGCATATTCAAGTTGAATATTTTTATAGTCAAGTTAAAGTTACAACATACATAGTTGTTTTAAGAAATGTTCATATTGAAGCTGACTATTACATATTCTTAAGTTTACTATGATTCATATTGAAGTTCAATATGTTTTTATTCAACTCTAAGAGACGGCATATTTGTTTTAAATATATGTATTTCATATTGAATTTAACTATGTGTCTAAACATATGTATATGTATATATTATGTGCTTTTTTAAACCCTTTTATGTATTCACGTGGGGGGAGCGCTGTAGTTCCAAGGTTCGGCGAGTGCCAACCTCTGGGGTATGAAAAATGGCTTTAAATAAGCCAACTCATTTCCCTTGTGGAAAATGAGTTATATTTGAGTTGCTCACTCATGCTATATAGCTCGAGCAATGTGTAAGCCATCTAAGAATTACGGAAATTTGAAAAGCCGCATTTAAATGAAAGAATGAAAATCTACGCAGCATAAATTGCTTTAACAAAGCTTACTGTGCTAAATATTTAAATTTACTATGAACCATATTGAAGTTGAAGCATCAACAGTAGTTAAAATAAATATGTTTCAACTTGAAGATGACTATTACAAATTTTATAATGATAGGTGTTAATACTTGTCCAGTTGGATTAGAATTTACTAGTCAACTCAAAGTTTTTCATATTCAAGTTGAATATCTTTCATACTTGAAAGGTTGAAATAATACGTTTATATTCAGATCAAGTTGTTTCATAGTCATATTTCCGTTTTTTCATAGTAAAAAAGCGAATAGTAAAGCTGAATATTTTCATAGTCATTTTTACGATGCGGGTTTTCTCTGAGTGTATGAGAGGAGCAAGCTGAGCTTGTTCTTCCTGAAAGATCAGTTGATATGAATTTACACAAAATGTTACAATGAACACAGAAAGCAACCTTAATAATAACTCACCATGTGCTACGCCAGAATCTGTTAGGCCTATATCGCAACTTCATGCGTCCAAGAAAAATCCAAGAAGCGGAACTTCACGAATTCTTACTTGCTCAACTGAAAAACGAAGGATTGAGCAGCTTACTATAGAGGAAAATTTAAATACTGCCAAGCGCACTCTAAAGTTTTCACAGAAAAGAACAACGCAGGCAAAAAAGAAGCGACCTAAAAGAAAGTGCCAATTGATCATGGAATCTGATGATGATAGGTTGACTGTGGGAGACTATGTTCTGGTTAAATTCAAAGAAAACCTCAAAAAGACCGTATTCTATGTTGGTCAAATAATGGACACGTTTAGCAACTGATCTTATAACATCACCTTTTTCCGAAAAATATCTCCTTCGAGTTTGGTCTTTGTTAAACCTGAAATAGAGAATTTGGCGAAATAGTGTTAAAGTTGCCAGTGCCTGAGAATCCTGCGTCAACTTCACGTTGTCGGGCAAAATATATTGTTAACCAGGAGTTATCGAACTATTATATAAAATAATTTTTTTTTATCGAAACTAATACTTTGTAAAAACCAAACACACAATCGCGCCAAGCTACTGTTGTTGGTATGTAGATTGGAATAAAAGGAAAATTGAAATTTAAGCGAAACAAAGCTGACGACGGTGGTAGCTCAATGGCATGGACATTGGACTACCAATCGAAACGACTTAAGTTCGATCCTCGGTTGAGGCCGCTTGAAGAAGTCTGATGAGGGGATGTGGTGGTCTCCGAAATGGAACCATAACTTCTACCAAAAAAATTTTTTAAATTTTTCTTCATTAAAAACTGGCCAATAGCTCATGTAAATGCACAAAAAAAAAATTTATTTTTATAATGCACGTTTTAATCCAGATCGTTTTTATTTTAAAAATGAAAATTTGCAAATTTAAAATGAAACTTTTGAAATAAAAATGTATTTTGAATTAAATAGAATCATTTTTAAATTAAAAATTAAAATGAAGGGAATAAAAGCGCAAGTTTTAGGTTCAAAATCTCATAGGGCTTGAATTTTTAAATTTAAATGTTTTTCTTGATTTTACAATTTTACAATGAATATTTTTAAAATAAAAATGGTCGTATCTACATCACTCTTAAATACGTTTTTGCCCAAAATAAGCACGTTTTCATATGTTTTTAAAATTTTTTCTCTGAGTGAAGAAATATCTATATTATTTTATTAACTATTTATTTAGGAAAATAGATAAGACCGAAAAAAGGAAAAAGTAAATGCAACTAATGTACTCACCCTTAAGTTGAATCAAGTTGGAAAATATCACAGTTTATTTTATATATCAATATTGTCTTTTTATATAATAATAATAATACAATGGCGCAATTATAACTCTGACGAGTTTTATGGCCGAGCTTCTCTCCCAATTCGAGGTGTGCTCCTTTTTGTTTTTTCCTACTAATTGGGTGTACCTACAGTTTTATGCCGGCTCCGAACGGCGAATGCATTTTTTGTGAGAAGCTTTTTCATGGCAGAAATACTTTCGTAGGGTATGCCGCCCACTGCCAAGAGGTAACCGCTGCTCTTAAAAACCCAATAATTGGAGTTTTACTAATTAGAAAAATTGGACTGGGGTTTGAACCCGAGACCTCTGGCATAGCAGGCGAGCACTATACCCACTGCACATATACAATGCATTATTTTTTATACATTATTTCACTACTTAAAATAATTTTTGTATTATTGCACCGACTCAACACTTCACAATGAAAGAAGACTTGTACGGTAAAATATTGTTGTACGAAAGTATTTCGTATATATTAGGAAAGTATTTCGTAACTCTTTTAATCCTTTGATAATGTTACGAAAACTTTCGTACAATATACGAAATTATTCGTAAAGACAATTTTAAGAAAATTTACGAAAGTGTTTCGTAATATTTACGAAATATTTTGTAATATATACGAAAAAAAATATTAGAAAATGGTTTACGAAAGCCCTTTCGTAATATTTACGAAAGATTCGTAAAATTAGATTTAGTTGAGAAAAATGCTTTCGTAATATATACGAAAAAAAATATTAGAAAAGGGTTTACGAAAGCCCTTTCGTAATATTTACGAAAGATTCGGAAAATTAGATTTAGTTGCGAAAAATGCTTTCGTAATATCTACGGAACTTTCGTACATTATACAAAACTCTAGACTACGAAAGTCTTTCGTAGTTTTTTTACGAAATTTTATTTTTAGTGTGCCATTCAGCATTTGTAACTTCAGCGAAAATAATTTTTGAATGAAGTGATAACCAAAAAACACAAAATTAACTTTATCTCAAAAATCTAACCATACAAAACATAAAAAAAAATAGTTCCGAGCTCAGCAGTCCAATACCTAAATTTCTTGGATTTTTTTGTAAATATTTGTAGCCTAGGGTTATTAAAAGCCTAGGAATTGGACAGTTACATAGATACATACATATTTGAATATCTCTGTGCTTCTAATGAACAAACACAACGTTGTTGTTCATTCACACTGCGCAACATCACTGCTATCATATACTTACACACATACATTAATGATTTTTGAGACATTTGATTGTATAATATTTATGTATATCCTTCTTTTATTTCCCACTGATGTCGTTATTATACTCAAGTCAATTGTAAGCAATTTGCTTCAATATTGTTTGATAGGTAGTGAAGCGTAAAACGACGCATGCTACTAATTGTTTCCTGTACTGCATCGGGAAATAAACTTTCATATATCGTTGGCTTTGTGAACAAATGTTCTAAGTCCAGGAGGCAAAAAACTTTTCAGGAGGCAAAAAACTTATTAACTTTTGTAGTTGTTGTTACTATTTTAAAAATTCAGTTTTCTTCATCAGATGGTCGTGCTAAAATACCAGTTATCGGCACATTTTAAAATAAAGCTTGTAAAAAGTTATGAGCTTCTTTCTGACTTAGTTCATTTTCTTTCTGTGATTTTGTTTTTTTATGTGGACTTAGCATATTTTCTCTCAAATTATTATACTCGCCTGTGTGTGGAAAAAATTTAAATATTTTGATGAAATTTGGTACACATGTTCCTAACTAGAGAGGGGCGATTGGTATTGAAAATGGGCAAACTCGGATTATAACCACGCCCACTTTCCCTATATAGTATATATCGAAAAACACGCAAAAAGTGATAATGGATGAAAAGGCATCCATGCAATGACGTTATGCCGTTATAAGGAAATAAATTAAAACTTTCGAAAATGGGCGGTGCCACACCCACTTATGAAAGACAAACTCTGAAAGTTTTATAAGTCATAACTCAGAAACCATGGAAGATATATTGATGAAATTTGGTAAGCGTTATTTACTTGCCAATACGTACGCTTGGAAGAAAAATTGGCCAAATCGGCTCGCCCACTTTTATATATCGACCCCTTTGTGCGACTTTATCGTAAAGGACAAAAGCAAATATTACAGGAGAGCTTTTTTTGTTTTTTACAGTTTTTTATTGGTATATTTAAATGAAATTGAACACGCGATTAGATAATTAATAAATATTCTGAACTTTATATTTTTTTCTTGAAAAAATTTGCAGTTTGCGAAAATATCATAATTTTGTCCCTTACGATAATTTCGCTCTCAATGGTTTATGCGCGTATTTGAATAAATGTCCCTTACGATAATATTTAAAAAAGGTTGAATATGATAAATACAAGTGTCTTATTGCATACTTTTGCATTTTTAATGATGGGGTCATAGTAATATAGTGAGTGAGTTTCCACCTTCGATTTCTTACTAGCTATATTCAAAATATTTTTTTATACGGGCGATACGATAAATTCGAGCTCAAGAAAAAAGTATACATTGTCCCTTACGATAAAAAAGAACCAATTTTTGGCACAACTATGAGGATTTCAGCTACAATATTTTACCAGGTGATGGGCTGAGGGATGTAGAACAAATTTGCATCAAAAATTAAATTTCGAGAAAATTACCCTTACGATAAAATCGTGAAAAGGGGTCGATATGGGAACTATAAATGTGTCTAATAAAAACCTGTTAAGTGATATCTTTGTCAAATTTGGACAAAAACAGAAATCATAAATATTTTTGTGATTTCAGAGCCTATAACTCGACAAATAATTGAGATATTATGACAAATCTTATTTCTAAAACTTCCTTTGGAAATTTGTAACGCGGCATCTTTGTGACTTAAGTCATAAAGGAATGAAATTTTGTACTAACATAATATTTATACGCTTGGTCGGATGATAGATAAAAATCTTTTTAATAATAATAATAATTCGTTTATTTAGAAAAAATTTTCCATTAAAATAGCATTACATAGTTTGAATAATATAATTTCTTAGTGAGTTTTGAAATTTCAGCAGTGTTTCTTGATTTTTGACATACGAAGGGAGAGAGTTAAATATTTTCATACCCTTATAAAATAAGGAATTTTGACTACATAGTTTGGTTGAATTCGTTACACAAATTTGATTAGAGTTTCTTAAATTTATGGAATTATAGTTGTTTTTGTATTTAATCTTACAAGTTAGGTATTCTGTAAGTCCATTTATAATATTAAAAACAAACTAATGTTTTATAAGTACTTAACTGTTGAACACTCATCAAGTTTACATCATTTAACATGGTATTACTTTCCGTATTATTACTAACTCTAAGTATTTGTCTTAAACATTTATTCTGTAGTACCTATAACCTATTTAGGTAAGTAATATTTGAGAGGAATAATACAGTGGCGCAATATGTGAAGTGATGTTCGATAATGGATTTGCGCAATGCCAATTTTTGATTCGTGTTTAGCTCATTTCGTCATCTATTTAAAACATTTATTTTAAGGCCAATATTTTTACAAACGTATCCTATATTCTTGTCAAAGGCTAGCTTTTCGTCGATGACAATGGCCAAGTATTTGACTTCACTTTCAATTTCTAATATTGTTCCTTTTACAATAATATTTATATTGTTTTTGTTTATTTTTTGTTAGTAATTATCATAGCTTTTGTTTTAGAAACGTTCAATTTTAGTTTGTTTTGGCATAATTTCATATAGAGTGTGTTGAGATCGTCGTTGAGCTTAGAAGAAGCATCACTGTATTATCAGCAATAACATACACGATCGTATCATCTCCGAATAACTTAGCCTGACAGTTTTTTAAACAATTTATGATGTCATTAATGTAAATTATGAACAGTAGGGGACTCCCAAATTATAACATAATATATTTGTACACCACAGTGCAAAAATGTGTTATATTATTTTCTAGCGCAAAAACGACTTTCGTACAAACAAAAGACGCGAAAACTCGAAGCACAAAAAATGTCGACAAAGCTTTTTAGTTCGTTTTTGCCCTTTTATCTTAGGGGAAAAATGAGCTAAAAAGTTTTGTCGGAATGTTTTTGGGCTTCGAGTTTTCGCGTCTTTTGTTTGTACGAAAGTTCGTTTTTGCGCTAGAAAATAATATAACGCATTTTTGCACTGAGGTGTACATTTGAGGAAACTTCTCCGATTTTTACGTTTTGAGTTCTTTCATTCAAATAACTGTTAAACTAAGCTAGTGATCTTCCGCGAACTCCATACTTCGTTAATTTATGCGTTAGAAGGTTTATGTCAATAGTTTCAAAGGCCCGTTGGAAGTCCAGAAATACTGCTACAATCACCTTCGAGTCATTTTGAGCGGTTTACCAATCATATATAATATCATCAATTAGTAGGAAAAACAAAAGGAGCACACCTCGAATTGGGAGAGAAGCTCGGCCATAAAACTCGTCAGAGTTATAATAGCGCCATTGTATTATTATATTTTTATAATACCCAACGGTTTACCCTCCATATCCCGCCCGACCGACGCGAGGGGCGCCAATCCGCATGACGCACGGATATGTTTTTTTTTTGTTTTTTTTTTTTTTTTTGTGCCGAGTCGTACAGGAAGGGGTTTGTTAGGTGTCGAGATCTAAAACTATTCAGCTACAGAACAAAATTCATCAGCTGATTGTATATCATTTATTAAGTGAGGCTAGAACTATTTTTTTTATAATAAAAAGCGAGTCTGAAGTGTCAAACGTGCTGGAGTGATTATTAAAGTCATGGCATAAGCGGCGGAATGGTTCATTTAATTCGAAATTTGTTTTGCAAGGTTTCACAAATAGTGGCTTGAAATGCCTCGATACTCTACATGGAACGTTAAAATATAACTCACTTAGAAGGCATGGGCTATTTATAAGTCCAGTGATTAATTTAACCATAAAAACTATACCAAGCATCTCTCTACGACTAGAAAGTGAAGGCAAATTAATGAGTTTTAAACGAGAAGTGTAAGGTGGAAGAATGTAATCTGAGTCCCAACGAAAGTTCCGCAAAGCAAAAAGCAGGAACTGCTTTTGGACAGATTCTATTTTATCTGAAAAACACTGGTAGTGGGGATTCCAAATAATAGATGCGTATTCCAAGATAGGTCTAATTAAGCTTGTAAATAGAGCTTTTGTGACGTAAGGATCATTGAACTCCTTAGACCATCGCTTTATAAATGCAAAGACAGCTTTAGCTTTGTTGACAGTGGAGTTTATATGGAGGTTAAAGGTGAGTTTGGAGTCCATTGTGACGCCAAGATCGATAAAATTAGTTACCTGATCTAGATTATGCTGTGATATTTTATAAGAAGCTGGTTGTACTGTTCTACGAGAAAAGCACATAACTTTACATTTTTTTAAGTTTAGCGGCATGTAGTTTGCTTTACACCAATGAACAAGGTTGTTAAGATCTGCTTGTAAGAAAGATCTATCTTCTATAGAGGAAAATGATTTAAATAGTTTTACATCATCAGCATATAATAAGATCTTAGAATGTTTTATTACAGACGAAATATCATCAATGAATAGCAGGAACAGAATTGGCCCAAGGTGGCTTCCTTGGGGAACGCCCGAAGGAACGAAAATGACATCGGAAGAACAATTTTTGAAAATAACTTTTTGAGTTCTACCATGTAGGTATGAAGATATCCATCGAATAAAACTGGGTTGAAGACCTATTAGACCTAGTTTACGGATGAGCAATGAATGACATACTTTGTCAAAAGCTTTACTAAAATCCGTGTAAATTACATCTGTGTGAGCATTTTCTCTAAATCCATTTGAAACATAAGTTGTGAACTGCAATAAATTAGTTGTGGTAGATTTTCCAGTAGAAAACCCATGTTGAGATGGCGATATTGATGAGGAAATAGAGTACTTCAGATAATTAACAATGATTGCTTCAAATAATTTTGGAACCGCTGACAGCTTGGCTATGCCTCGATAATTTTCAATAGAAGACCTACTGCCATTTTTGTGTAGGGGTATTATAAAAGATTCCTTCCAAACTAATGGGAAAACACCTTTTTTTAGAGACAAGTTAAATAAGGATGTTAGGGGCTTGTAAATATTTACAGCACACTTTTTAAGAAAGCAAGCCGGAATGAAATCCGGTCCAGATCTAAATGAATCTTTTAAGGTTTTTAATGAATTTAAGACTACTTCCGGAGATATAACTGAGACATGAGTTAAATTGGATGGGGTAAGTCTAAACGGATAATCACTACTTTTAGGAGAGTCCATAGAATAATTCGAACTAAAAAATTTTGCGAACATGTTAGCAATAAGTTGGCTATCAGAAGACGCAGTGTTATTATAATTCATGGCGGACGGAAAACTATGAACTCTACGTTTTGAGTTGACGAAGTTATAGAATGATTTGGGATCGTGAACCAGTTTTTTCTTCATTTTGCATAAGTATGATTTGTAACATTTTTTGTTTAATGCCATGTATCTATGCCGCAAGACTGAGTACTTGACGTAATCTCTATGAAGACCAGATTTTTTGTATAGCTTAAAAAAGCGTGACTTTTTATTTTTTAATTTTTTAAGCTCTTTGGTGAACCATAACTGTGTTTGTTCTTCATTGACCCTGCGTTTAGGAACATACTTTAGAAATAGGTTATAGATGGTGTTATTGAAATGTTCAACACAAAGGTCAATATCATCTACATAGTTTGGCCAGGGAAAGCGCGACAACTCTTTATTTATTTTCTTGAAGTTCGCCTTTGCAAAAACAAATTGATCACTAGAACTGAAATAATTTTTAGTTCCATTTTCGTTAATAACTTCATAAGAGAACTCAATAGCAGGATGATAAACATCCTCCGGAAGAACTAGAGGGTCACACCGATTTAGGGAGAAGTTCGGAATATCATTAACGTATACTAGGTCTAATATCCTGCCAAATTTATTTGAATTCAAGTTTATTTGGTTGAGGCAGAGTTCAGCCATTTCTTCAAGGAAAAAAATGTGATTATCTTTAGAAGAAACAGGTACAATATCCGAGTCATTAACGTTCCAATATATGCTCGGGAGGTTAAAATCACCCAGTACTACCAGAGTATCAGAAAGTGTCATCCTAGAGTTTATAGATTTAAGTGTTAACAGAAGCTCATTGTAAATTGACGTGTTGGAATTTGGTGGGATATAGCAAAGGGTTAGATACATATATCCTTTACCAATCAACACACGTATGCATTTGAGCTCAAAGTAAGCATTGGATGAAACACTAACATCCTCAGATGGCAACGATGTGTGCACTGCAATTAGAACACCACCGCCAATTCTATTTACGCGGTCATTTCTGTAGATTTCATATTGATTCGGAAGAGCTTCTGAGTTCAAGACGTGAGGTTTGAGCCATGTTTCAGTCAAACAAATAATTTTGTAATTACAGCAAAATCCATTTAAGTACAGATCAGTTAATTTGGTATTCAAACCTCTAACGTTTTGGTAGTAAAAGCTTACAGTTGATATAATTAGTTTTTTGAAACTGACTGAGAATTAGGTAATCTCACGACGTTCATGTTGTTTTTATTTGGTCTAAATTCAAATTCGCGAACAAACGCGCCATTCGGCCAAAATGATTTGTGAAGGATCGTTTCAAAATCGGTCGGATCTACATCGATTTTAAAGCTATTATTTATATTATTATATAATATCATTGATAGCTGTTTCACATGAATGCCAGATTGAAAATTATTAAGTATTTTGTTAGTTTCTATATAATTGGCAAATTGATTGTCGTACAGCTCAGTTTTCATAAAAAGTGGACTTATCACATTTGTTCACGAAGCCAACGATATACGTACACACCTTGCAAAAAAATCTATAAGCAAAAGCTGGCCATAAGGAATACGCTTACAGCGCTGCACACATCTAAGTATCTAATTTTCGGCTTGTTGGCTTTTTGGCATCCTTACTTGTTGATTTTTAAATTTATTTTCTCTTTCTGCTAAGCTAAGTTAGTTCGCAAATTAGCCAGCATCGAAAAAACGGAGGGGGGAAAGGGTTTCTTGTGGATCTTATTATATACATATGGATGTCTATTATATTTGAAATAAATGTAAAAAATTTGCTTAACCAGTCTTTCGAAGTATTTAAATGCATACATATACAAGTATATGTATGTATATAATTATTAACGATGGCTTTTTCTAGTGTTTATAATTCAATCAAGTATGTATTTAAAATTTTTATATTCTTTACCCCTCCGATAAAAAACTTTCTTCGTCACTGTATTGATTTAATAGTTATAGTAAAGTGAAGTCTAACATAAGTTTAAAGTTACAGTGGATAAAAAGTATTTATTTTTTATTTTTGTTAAATTAGACCAATATCGATGTTTATGTAATTTCAATATTTATTGAGCTTCTTTTTGGTCGGTGAAATGAAAACAAAAACCTTTGGTTTTCTTTTTATGCCTCCTACGCGTTTCGTCACATTATTGTGCCTTCTTCAGGGAGTCTGTTTAGTTACATTAACGAACATACCTTAAGTGAACATTATATACTAAAATCCCAAAACAATAGAATTGTACAAAAATACATTGAAAAAATAATTAAAAAAATACATTAAACAATTATTTAAACAAAATTTTCTGTATAACATTATTGTTACTCGTCAAAATGTCACAGGTTTGTATATACTACTTATATTGTCAACGTTCTCTTTATGGTTCATTGCACATTGTATTTTTTGTTGTATTCTTAAGCTTTCTAATGTCAGTATTTTTCTAGTTTTCTTGTCTATGTCCAATATTCGCGCGCTTTCAAAATCAGCTGTGTGTCCGCTGTTTTCTAAATGTTGTGCCAAAACTGTTGACATTTCTTTGTTTTATGCGTCTGCTTCGTGTTCATTAATCCTAACCGCTAAAGCACTCTTTGTTGTCCCAATATACACTTTTTCGCAGCTTTCGTTTTTATTCCCTTTACATAATATTTCGTAAATTACATTATGTTTTTATTCTTTTTCTATTTTGTCTTTTGTCTTCGTAAATATATTATTGAGTGTGTGATTGGGTCGGTATGCAAATGTGATGTTGTTTTTGGGCATATATTTTTGCAATGATTTGTTGTCTGTTAGACCTGTGAATGTTCTGTTTTGATCTCTTGTTGTGTTATTGTTTGTGCGTCCCATTTGATTAAGTTTTGTTGTTATCCATATTTCTATTGTTGCATTAGGGTACCCGTTCTCGTGTAAAATGTTTTTAATTTTCGTCTTATTTTCATTTATGTACTCCTGGTCGCTAAGTTTATACATTTTTATACTCAGCTGTACTAGTACACAGAGTATTATAGTTTTAATCACATAACGGTGGATTGTAACAGAGTGAAATAATCGAGATAGATATAGACTTATATATATCAAAATGATCAGGGTGAAAAGAGAAATCGATTGAGCCATGTCCGTCCGTCCGTCCGTCCGTCCGTCCGTCTGTAAACACTCTAACTCGCGCAAAATTTGAGATATTTTGATGAAATTTGAAATGCAAGTTGGTATCGAGACTGGGACGGTTGGTATTGAAAATGGGCGAAATCGGACCATGACCACGCCCACTTTTCCTATATAGAAAAAATCGGAAATTTGGTATCTCAGTCACTAATATAGCTGGAGCGATGAAATTTTACCCACGTGCTGAGCTCAGGCCCCTAGGAAGAAATTATTAGGGTCAAACCTTGCAAGTTTTATATGTCATAACTCAGAAACCATTGAAGATATATCGACAAAATTTGGTACGCGTGATTTACTTACTTAGGCAAACGTTTGGACGGAAAATAGTTAAAATCGGTTGACGGCCACGCCCACTTTTATATATTTGTATTATAAAGTGACCTAATAAAAACATTTTAAGCCATATCTCTGTCAAATATAAAGATCTATCATTGAAATTTTGGCGCATGAGTCCAACTATGGACATAAAACAAAAAAACACAAAAATTTTGGAAAATGGGCGGTGCCACGCCCACTTATTAAGGGAAAACATTGAAAGTTTTATGAGTCATAAATCAGAAACCGTTGAAGATATATCGATGAAATTTGGTACCCGTGATATACTTACTTAGTCAAATATTTGGACGAAAAATTTCCGAAATCGGTTGAAGGCCACGCCCACTTTTATATATGGGTCTTATAAAGTGACCTAATAAAAACATTTTAAGCGATATCTCTGCCAAATATAAAGATATATCATTGAAATTTTATAGCAGGAGTCCAACTGCGGACATAAAACGAAAACCACAAAAATTTTGGCAAATGGGCGTGGCACCGCCTCTTTTTATAAACAGGAATATACGAGATTTCTGAGCCCATAACTCGACAAATGATTTATTTATAATGACTAAACTTGGTGTGTACACTTTTATTACTTGTGGTAATACATGTTGAAAATTTTAGCGAAATCGGTTGACGACCACGCCCACTTTTATATATGGGTATTATAAAGTGACCTAATAAAAACATTTTAAGCGATATCTTTGTCAAATGTAAAGATAATTCATTGAAATTTTGTGGTATGATTTCTACAATAGACCGGAAACAACAAATAGAAAAATTTTGGAAAATGGGCGTGGCACCGCCTCTTTTTACACAAAGGGATATACGAGATTTCTTAGCCCATAACTCGACAAATAATTGAGACATTATGACGAAACTTGGTTTATACACTTTTATAACATGTGTTAATAGCCACGCAATCGGTTTATGACCACGCCTACTTTTTAAGAAAGATATTTCTGGAACACTCTTTGGGAATTTGTAACGTGACATCTTTATAACTAGAAGTCATAAAGGAATGCAATTTTGCACAAAGAATAATATTCATATGCTTAGTTGGATGACTGATAAAAATTTAGAAAATGGGCGTGGCTACGCCCACTTTATGCAGCACTCGCTTTATATTAAGTGCACCGTATTTCCATCAAACGCAAACAAACAATGAAAGCATACAGCTGAGTATCTAATGTTCGATTCCACTCGAACTTAGGCTTCCTTACTTGTTTCTATTAAGCCCATTGCTGTGTTCCTCGTTTGTGTCCAAGGATGATATCAATGATAATTAATCATCCTGGATGAGGCTATTGTTTTGGAGTACCAGTTCGTCCTAATTTGATGTTTCATTCTATGTAGTTCAATGTCTAGATAGACCAATTTATTATTTGCATAAAAAGAAAACCAAGGGTTTTTGTTTTCATTTCACCGACCAAAAAGAAGCTTAATAAATATTGATATTTCTTTTTTAATTACGAATTATTTCAATCAAGATCATCGCAATTTTTAATCAATTTATTTACTTGTCCTTTAGTGATTAAAATGAGTGAATTATTTGAAGTGTGGCTAGCCTCAAAAGGTGGAGATTGTAGATTGTAGAAAAAATCATGGCTGACTTTGTTAAAAGCAAGACTGACCTAATTATAAATTTGGAAATATAAAATAATGAAATGCGCTTTATAAATATAAGGTTTAAAAAATGTGGAGTGCTGGTAATAAGCACAGATTGCGTTGTTTTAAGCAGCACCATGATTTTCTCAACACCGAATTTGATTTAAACAGATGCAAAATGGGCTTTGTAATATTGTTATGTTTTTGGTTACTTTAATGTTTAATACATACATATGTATATCCAAATACAGGCGGAACGTTCTGCAAATCCACCTCAAAGTTATAGTGAACAATCCGACGCACATAGGTAGATTTTACGAATTTATGCGGCCAAAATTGAAAATTTTAAAATTGGTGCAAATACAAAATCCAAAATCGCTCTACGTTTATAATAGACCGGGCGATAATAAACCGGTCTTCTCGGCTTTAATAGACAACCGGGGTGCCCCTGCAGCTAGTCGAAACTTATTATTCTCCCACTTTTTCGATTTTTTATTTTTTACGTATTTTAAGTAACCCACTGTTAAACGTCAATATTTTTATACTCAGCTGTACTAGTACACAGAGTATTATAATTTTGATTTCATAACGGTGGATTGTAACATAATGAAATAATCGAGATAGATATGGACTTATATATATCAAAATGATTAGGGTGAAAAGAGAAATCGATTGAGCCATGTCCGTCCGTCCGTCCGTCCGTCCGTACGCACGATAACTCGCGTAAAAATTGAGATATTTTGATGAAATTTGAAATGCAAGTTGGTATCGAGACTGGGACGGTTGGTATTGAAAATGGGCGAAATCGGACCATGACCACGCCCACTTTTCCTATATAGAAAAAATCGGAAATTTGGTATCTCAGCCACTAATATAGCTAGAGTGATAAAATTTTACCCACGTATTGATCTCAGGCCCTTATGAAGAAATTTCATGAAGTTTTGGAAAATGGGCGGTGCCACGCCCACTTATTAAAGGTCAAACATTGAAAGTTTTATATGTCATAACTCAGAAACCGTTGAAGATATATCGATGAAATTTGGTATGCGTAATTTGCTTACTTAGACAAATGTTTCGACGGAAAATTATCAAAATCGGTTGACGGCCACGCCCACTTTTATATATGGGTATTATAAAGTGACCTAATAAAACGATTTTAAGCGATATCTCTGTCAAATATAAAGATCTATCACTGAAATTTTGTGGCAGGAGTCCAACTACGGACACAAAACAAAAAGTACAAAAATTTTGGCAAATGGGCGGTGCCACGCCCACTTATTAAGGGGCAAACATTGAAAGTTTTATATGTCATAACTCAGAAACCGTTGAAGATATATCGATGAAATTTGGTATGCGTAATTTGCTTACTTAGACAAATGTTTTGGCGAAAAATTATCAAAATCGGTTGACGGCCACGCCCACTTTTATATATGGGAACTATAAAGGGGCCTAATAAAAACATTTTAAGCGATATCTCTGTCAAATATAAAGATCTGTCACTGAAATTTTGTGGCACTAGTCCAACTACGGACATAAAACAAAAAGTATAAAAATTTTGGCAAATGGGCGGTGCCACGCCCACTTATTAAGGGGCAAATATTGAAAGTTTTATAGGCCATAACTCAGAAACCGTTAAAGATATATCGATGAAATTTGGTACGCGTGCTATATTTACTTAGCCAAATGTGTGAACGAAAAATTACCAAAATCGGTTGACGACCACGCCCACTTTTATATATGGGTATTATAAAGTGACCTAATAAAATCATTTTTAGCGATATCTCTGTGAAATATAAAGATAATTCATTGAAATTTTGTGACATGAGTTCTACAATAGACCGGAAACAAAAAATAAAAAAAGTTTATAAAATGGGTGTGGCACCGCCTCTTTTTAGACAAAGGAATATACGAGCCTATTACTCGACAAATAATTGAGATATTATGACGAAACTTGGTTTATGCACTTTTATAACATGTGTTAATAGACACGCAAAAATGTATTGAAATCGGTTTATGACCACGCCTACTTTTTAACAAAGATATTTCTGGAAAACCCTTTTGGAATTTGTAACGTGAAGTCTTTGTAACTAAAAGTCATAGAGGGATGCAATTTTGCACTAACAATAATATTTATATGCTTATTTGGATGATTGATACAAATTTTAAAAATGGGCGTGGCTGCGCCCTGTTTATGCAGTACTCGTTTCATATAAAATACACCCTATATCGAACAAACGCAAATAAACAATGAAAGCATACAGCTGAGTATCTAATGTTCGATTCCACTCGAACTTAGGCTTCCTTACTTGTTTACAATAATATCTTTTTCAATAAAATTCCGATTAAATCTGTGGCAATAAGACAGAGTAGCTTATGTCGAGAAAAGTGATTTCGAGAAAAATGTATATTTATCTAAAATTTCTATTGAGATTTTCAAATAAAATTCGAGGGTGTAAATTTTACCACCACGTCAAAGATCAGGTCCCAAAATTTAACCTCCCAAATAAAGGGTTTAGTACTTAAGTCTGTCAATATGTACATATTTAGAAGCCGAGTAGGAGTAGGGGTAGACCGCAACTATCTTTCGAAGAATCATCGGAACGAACAAAAAGAAGTAAAATAAATGAATTGATTGGAAACGAGAGTATAATTTCTAAACGAACCTGTGACACAAGACCAGAGTTAAATAGCATTCTATTGAATTGATTGGAAACGAGAGTATATATTTCTAAACGAGCCTGTGACTCAAGACCAGAGTTAAATAGCATTCTATCAAATATTTTGAATGCATATGACTCCACCGATGCATCGATGAAGATAACTCCGATTCGGATTAGATTTCAATTGTACGGTTTAATTAATGCATATTTATCTATCTATATATACATATATAAAAATCAAGCCTATTCCTTTTTCGCCGGCTTTCGCCCAAACGCGTGGAGGGATTTTGACCAAATTTACACACCAGCTGAGTACCTTGCCCTAAATGGTTTATATGCATATTTTTTTCAAATCCGGAAGTCGGTTCCCTAGATATAGCTCAAAAGGTCAAAACGTGGACCCGGCCTTCCCCTGATTATTTTTGGACGATATTGGTATCAAATGAAAGGTATTAAGCAGATAATTTACATAGAATAGTACTCATTGTGATTCCTAGGTTGGGTCTCCAGATATGGTTCAAAACGTGGACCCGGATGACCCTCGAATATTTCTTAGTGATATTTGTACCAAATGAAAGATGTTGACGGGGATTTCGGCATATTGTATTGTATTTATGTTTATTAGAATTCCTAACACAACAATTTTAACAAAAATTATTTTAAAGTGCTAGTCATATAAAAACACTAAACATAAAATATAAAACAAAATAAAAATGTAAAACTACATATAGATACTTATATATTGAAATAATAAATATAAGATATAAGATATAAAGAAGTACGATCCCAAAAATCCATGTTAGCGCTTTACGCGTGTAATTCAGCGATAGGCAAGAGAGGGGGACTTAACCCCAAATCGTCCATTGGCTGTACACAGCGGTAGTGCGACCAATTCTCTTCTATGCAGTCACCATATGGTGGCCAGCACTGGAATTCGAAACCAATAAGAGCAAATTAACTAGAGTGCAGCGAATGGCTTCCATGCTTATTATCCCTCCACCCCAACTAAAGCTCTCGAAACCATCCTATTTCTTCTCCCCACGGATATACAGGGGAAACTCATTGCCAGCTGCAACGCGGCAAGGCTCAATGCAACCGAACTCTGGAGAGACACCAGATTCGGGCACGCTCAAATTCTTATGCTTCCAACAGTCATCAACGCCCGCACATACCCGTGTAAGCTGACATGATCTCTCTTATGGGAGTTGCATGTAAACGAAATCTCACCGACGCTGACATAAACGCCCATAGCCGCCCGTATCGAAGAAATCAAACGAGTTTTGATTTTTCCCATAACAACGTGTCAGCTGATTGCTTTTGCTCAACGCGGTGTTGCCGAACGAACTTTTTTACCCACTAAAACCTTTGAACGGTATTTTTCATTGTATTATTAAACGAAATCAATGCGAGTGTAAAATTTAATGGAATATATCTTTGTTCATAGGAAAAACCGCTTAAGTTTACTTAAGCGAAATATGAGTTATTAGATAATTGTTTAGCTCATTTATTGAACATAATTATCATTTCTGTATATGTTATTAATTCACATGTAACCATTTTTAATGCGTTTATGTTAGTTTCAAATAAACATAAAATCGATATTATCCAGTTATAACTTTTATGTTTTTCGGAGCATAACTTCGCACAGGATGAAATAAAAAACTTGCATAAATGATGTTATATTTGAAAAATTTAAATGTTTGAATGAAATAATAGTTATTTCATATCCCTGCTACATAGTAAACAGATAGCGTATTTTTCAAATAAATGAGAAATTAGGCAATGAAAAAAAAAGTAACGAGTAATTTACGATAAATAAAAGCAATTTTTATTTCAAAATTATACATTTTTACCATTTTTGAACGGGTCAACGGATAGCGGGCCAGTGGGTAGTGAACAACTGATATTTTCCGTCCTAAAATCCACACAGGCAAACAAAATTGCGACAAAGGCAGCTTTTAGAAAATTGTTTGTGTAAGCACGAAATAAAAATTGCGGGTGGTTAGTCCTTCAAAAATGCATCAGTCTTACAAAAATGCAACTCTCACTCCTGAGGAGGGACAGGACCACACCACTAAAAAAACCATTTTTACCCCGCCGTCTTTTGTTAACAATTTTTTATTGCGTTACAAAATTAAGTTCCGCTTCGGATTCGTGTTCATGTGATCAAAACGCGTCGATTGACACCCCACTTCTTGAAAATTTACCAATTTTCACCGCTGTCACCTAAACTAGATAATTACCAAAACTTGGAATACAAAATCGTGCATTTTTTTATTCAAAATTTTCGCCTACGTCGTTTTTTTCTTAAAGAAAACAATATATTTAAAAATTTAAATTCAGAATAAATACCGGTACTAAGTTTGGGTATTTCATGCGAAATTTTTGTGTCTTCCCATTATATCAAATACGGCAACACCCACACGGCTGTTCAAAATAGAAAACAGCTGATTTTTGTGTTGTCATGCGGGAATGAAATTTGTTCAACTCGTTGTGTTTACGGGTACTCGATTCGTTCGGTTAACTCGTTGATGACTGTTAGCTCCCTCAGTAACGTCCCTGCCAATTTTCTAAAGCTGGACTATGCAATACCAGCCTTCTGTTGGGATAACAAATTCTCCACGAGAATCCCGGAGAGGAGCGAGTGGAAGAACTTGGGGGACCCCGACCCTAATACACTGCACCTTTACACGGACGGCTCCAAATTGAACAATAGAGTTGTAAGTGGGTTTTTCTGCGAAAAGCTTCATCTGAAAGTAAGTTTGCGCCTACCTGATCACTGCAGCGTCTATCAGGCAGAGCTCATAGCCATATGGGAAGCAGCTCGTCGCCTGACGGATCTGCCAGACATAAATTCTATCAAAATCTTCTCTGACAGCCAAGCTGCCATAAAATCCTCACAGAGTAACAATGCTACATCTGTAGTTGCAATGAAATGTAGGGAGTCTTTGAACAAACTAGCCGAAAGGTGCGACCTGAACGTCATTTGGGTTCCAGGCCATAGCAACGTTCGGGGCAACTGCATTGCAGATGAGTTATCAAGGGAGAGCACAAGCTTGCAGGATATCACATCTGCCACATGGGTTGGCCCCCCGCTTAACTCATGCAAGCATTGGTTGAGATCTCGCTTCATTGAACAGGCCAACGCTAGATGGGCCAAGGAGTCAGCTTGTGTGATTTCTAGGCAAATCTGGCCTAGACTGGATGAGACTAGATCTGTATCGGTACTGCATCTGAATCGGCTCTCTATAGGTCCGCTGGCGGGACTTCTAACAGGCCATTGTCTTATGGGCACGCCTCTCGCATGGGCCTATATAAAAACGACTTCTGCCGCATCTGCAGGGACGTGGAGGAAATAGAGAGTGTTGAGCACTATCTATGACACTGCCCCGCACTGTCGCTATCCAGGTACCGCTTTCTCCATAAACACTTTTTCGAGTGCCTGGCGGAGATGGAAAATGCAAGGACACTAGATTTTCTGCGCTTCATGAAACAAACGCGCTGGTTTAGCTTCACGAGCATCTAATCTTATCATACCATTGAATCTAATTTTTCCGGAAAGGTTTGTAATAGACCAACCAGTCAACGACGCACGCACGTAGCCCGTGTCAGCTGACACAACCTGTCTTATGGAGTTGTAGTGTAAATGCCCACTCACCAACGCATGACGACGGCCCCTTTAACGCACGTAGCGAAGAAACCTAGCTCAGTTTGATTTTTCCCGTAGTAAAGTGTCAGCTGATTGCTCTCTTTGCAACAGGGTTGCCGGAGCGATCATTTTGTAGTAAATTAGTACGAATCTTTCAATATGCTCCCAAAGTACCTCAATAACTATTCCGAATGTTGCCGATTATAAAATTATTTTAACATAAGTGTATTTTTTTTTTAAATATGGAGATAAAAATGTAATAAAAAAATTTAAGTTTTTTCTTGCGTTTTTTTACTAAATTTGACTATTGCCGCAATCGTTTTTTTACACGGAAGTATAAATGTAAATAGAGAAAATGAAGGTGTTCTGGCGTTTTTTTTTTACTAAATTGTACTACATATTGTATCAATCGTTTGTATTTGTTTTTATATGGAGATAAAAATTTAAATAGAAAAAAATGAAGTTTTTTCTGCTGTGTTTTCTTTACTAAATTTGACTATTGTGGATATTTTTGACTGTTGCATTTAATACATTTGACTATTGTGAATATTTTTGACTGTTCAATTTAGCAAAATTACCCCAGATAGCAAATTTTTAAAAGCTGTCAAGTGAATAATACTCGGCGAGCCGGCAAGACTCGTGAATTTGACAACAAGCATAAACAACAAAAAGACCGAAATGCGTACATATGCAATACATAAATTAAAAAATAATCGCGGTGAATATTATTACTAAAAATTAAAACAAAAACAGTATTTGTATATAATTGCTGCATTTTATTAATTGCAAAAATTAGATTTCTTTGTGCACATACATATGTACATTAGGCATATAACTTTTTACAATTTTTGCAAATACGAAAAACGGCATACTATAGTCGAATAGAGCATAAAAAAGTATGAACCCCATTATTTTTTTTTTGCGAAATTGCAATAAAGTTTCCGCGCAAAACGAAATTACTTTTTTACCAGAACTGCTGAAAAAAACAAAAAAAGTTTTGTACATCTGCGCAGAGCGTGCAATTAAAATTGTGCAAGACATTTACCATTGTGTAAATCATCATATACTTTAAACTTAAAACTTATTTCATATAACAATTGACAAAAATGTAAAAATAAAAATATTAAAAAAAATTAAAAAAAAATCTGACTTTTTTTAGAAATCCATTTTTGCGCGGAACGTTTTTGAACCGAAATCACCTAAAAAAGTGAAATTCATTACTTGTACAATATTTGCCACCACGTGGTGGTATGCCAAATTTTTCGTCAAAATTTGTTATATGCCTAATGTACATATTCTTAAAAGCCTTTAAGAAATAGTAGTAGAAAATGTAGAAGCACGGAGTCAGAAGTAAACAAAACTGCAATTAATATTTGGTTTTAAATTATCATGATACAACATTTTCAATTTAAAAATTTATTTATTAATAAATTCTATGAATAATACGATTTTCAAGAAAAAACACTACGAAACCAAACACAAGTTACTACGAAATCAAAAACTGCATGTATACTTTGCTGTACAATGGTAACGCTGTTATTCAACTCATTCCAAACAAACCAAAAACAATGCAGAATGTAAACAAAGGAAAACAACTGATTCTTGCGTTGGGTATGCGTGCGTTTACGTGCGTGAATGGTGTCGATTTTCAACTATTGCGTGAGGTAACTGAGAGATATGACGCCGTCGGTCAATGGTTGGACTATAAACAGGGATAAGGAAGCTAGGGCTTCCGTGTGGTATCACAATGGGCCACCTCGGCCTAAGTGTGTCCCCGATTTCATGAATTGCGGAGACAGCCACCTCAACCTAACCTAAGATGTAAAGGTGTGGATAAATATATTTATATGAAACTGAGTATGCTTAAATTAACGCCACGAAGTAGGAGAAATAAGAAGAAAGATAAAGAGGAAAAGAAAAAGGATCAATAGGCTAATTTTATTCGCTATTATAGTAATTGGTTAACTCATTTTTGACAAGCAGTGCATTCATTAAAAGTCTCAAGTTTGCGGGAAGAGAGTTCCAGAGACGTACAGAATTTATGAAAAATTGACGTTGAGACATGAGACTACGATATCTGGTATGAACTAGAAGAGGAGAAGTCTGAAGTCTGTCATAAAGGTGAGAAGCTCGGCCATAAAACTCGTCAGAGTTATAATAGCGCCATTGTATTTTTATTATATTCTCTCCCAATTCGAGGTGTGCTCCTTTTTGTTTTTCCTACTAATTGGGTGGATCTACAGTTTTATGCCGGCTCCGAACGGCGAATGCATTTGTTGTGAGAAGCTTTGTCATGGCAGAAATACTCTCGGAGGGTATGCCGCCCACTGCCGAGAGGCGACCGCTGCTCTTAAAAAACCCAATAATTGGATTTTTACTAATTGAAAAATTGTTTTGGTGTTTTGCTCGGACCGTGGTTTGAACCCGAGACCTCTGGCATAGTAGGCGAGCACTCTACCCACTGCACCACAGCGGCCACTCGATACGCATGCAAAATAAGAATTTATATTACTAACTAGAGGTTACCCGCGGGTTTCACACCACGTGCTTTCAAAAATATTAGCATATTGAGTTTGTTCTAACAAGTTACACATAAAAGATATTATTATTGACGTCAAAGATAGTTTTCTTATTTTTTTGCCCGTTGAGTATATAATTATCTCATATGCCCTCACACCAATTTTCAGTTCCCTGCTACAAATATTTCAAGAGATATTCGCTGTGAAAGTTTCAGTTTGGGAGGTGCCCATCCCTTCTTTACCAAGATCTAGCGCTTTTATCTGTTTAATACATAATTATCTCATACGCTCTCACACCGATTTTCAGTACTCTACTACAAATATTTCAAGAGATTTCAGTTTGTATGCGAGGTGCCCATCCCTGCCTTACCAAGATCTAGCGTTTTTATCCGCTGATATGTTATTATCTCATACGCCCTCACACCAATTTTCAGTACACTACTACAAATAAATCAACAGATATTCGCTGTGAAAATTTCAGCTGGTATGGGAGGTGTCCATCCCTGCTTTACCTAGACATAGCGTTTTTACTCGTTTAATACATAGTTATCTCACATGCCCTCACACAAGTTTTCAGTAACCTACTACAAATATTTCCAGAGATATTCGCGCTGTGAAAGTTTCAGTTTGTATGGGAGGTGCCCATCCCTGCTTTATCAAGACGTATCGTTTTTACCCGTTTAATACATAGTTATCTCACATGCCCTCTCACCCGTTTTCAGTACCCTACTATAAATATTTCCAGATATTCGCTGCGAAAATTTCAGCTTGTTTGCGAGGTGCCGATCCGTGCTTTACCAAGACGTAGTGTTTTTACCCGTTTAATACATAATTATCTCATATGCCCTCACACCAATTTCCAATACCCTACTACAAATATTTAAAGATATATTCGCTGTGAAAGTTACAGTTTATATGGGTGAAAAGTGCCCATCCCTGCTTTTCCAAGACCTAGATTGTTTATCTGTTGGGTATATAATTATGTATTATTCCTTCACACAAATTTTCATTATTCTAGTACAAATATTTCAGGAGATATTACGAAAAAAAAAGAAAATTTTGTATGGGATGTGCCCATCCCTGGCTTTTAATCAGATTAAAAATATGCCTATAGTAATTAGCGGGTGAAAATACCTAGGTGTGCAAAGTTTCGTGAGGATCCGTTCAGCGGGTTTCTCGCCAATGGAGTTTAAACACAATTTCCATTTCACGTTTATAATATAAAGAAGATACAGCTACTAATACTATCCAACGGACAATACACTTATAATTGGACATCATCGGCATAGACATGAACATTACATTTATTCAATGCATTCGGTAAGTCATTAATATACATCACAAACAGCATAGGGCCCAGGATTGAGCCTTGAGGTACACCTTTAACTACAGGCAGTAAACAGGACGCTCTTTCTCCAACACAACAGCCTGGGATCTGATCGCGAGATAAGACCTAACAAGATTAGTTGCTTGACGCGGAAAAATTGAACAGATTACTCAGCTTACAACATAGTAGGTTGTGGTCAACTGTATCAAAGGCCTTAGAATAGTCAAGCAAAGTTAAAAAGCCGATATAATTCTTATCAATTTGTGACCGTCTTGGTACAGCTTCGCTTTGGCCTAAACCCAGACTGGCGGTCAGTAAGGATACCATTATCATGCACATACGTACTTATTTGGTTGCAAAGTACCTATACGTTCGACCACTTTAGATAAGAAAGGAAGAATGGCTATTGACCGATAGTCATTACCAGCCTTATGAAGAAATTACCTAGGCAACTTTCCAATTGCTTGGGAAAACGCAGGTTGTTAAGACGGTTTTTATTAGATAGGTCAAGTGCAGTAGAATCTCCGGTAGAATTATTTTAAGGAATCATGAGTTTACTCCATCAAATCCCACCGCACTTGATTTAATATACAGAATCGCTTGTAATACGTCACAGTTATCTACACATACAAATCCAAAAGAACTCTCACTATAATTTAAATCGTCGATATCATATATGAGAGTTGTAGTTTGCTTGGCTTTCCCAACACCAATATCCCTTATTCGGTTCCATGTTTGTTTTGTAGAAAGCGCTGTGCTAAATTTCTCTTTATAGAACTTTGTTTTGGCTAGCTTAATGGCTTTGTTGACTTCAGATCGTATGTTTTTAAAATTCCTATGCAATTCCGAAGTTCTATAACGTTTCCATCGCAAATAAGCTTGATTGCGCAAAGTTATTAAGTGTTGAATATTTGCATCAAACCAGGGTTTACTTAAGGGTATAGCAGGCGAGCACTCTACCGATTTAAATATTCGCTCGCTTAAAAGAAACTTTAATACGTTCTGTGCAGAACGTCGTTATCTTGATCGAAACTAACATAGTAGCTGATGAAGAAAACCTATTTCCTATAACTGGGTTTTCCGGCAGAGTTTTTCCATAGAGACATCAAAAAAGGAGGGGGTTTAGCCGTATATGTTAGAAACAATCTGTGTTTTTAACGTACCCCCACCCAAACATACGCCTATTAATCTATAATAATTGATGTATTCCCAAAAAATGATAAAACAAGCAAATGTAAAATACTCGCCGTATACCGCCCACCACACTTTAATGTGCACGATTTCGTAAGAAACTAGAGAGTAATTTAAAAAATGAAGATAAAGAAGAATATATACTTATGATCGGTGATATAAACATAAATATATAAGACACCGATAATAGGCAAGTTGTCTCGTATTTAGACTTGCTCGCGTCATATGGATATGAAAGGACAATTAACGATTATACGAGAGTAGATATAAAGGGAAACTCGAACACCTGCATCGATCATATATTTGTAAAGAGTAAACAGACAGATTTTTTTTCTGCAATAATATAAACGAATATATTTAATCACTACTCTCTACTCTCTGGTATGTCTCTCAATAAGTGCAAAAAAAAATGTAAAGAATACACGTAACTTCTCTTTTTCAATAAATAGCAGCAAAATTAATACGCAACTGCGACAGTGGGACTGGGCTGATGTGTTAGATACCACTAATGTTAACGACATGTACGACAAGATACTATCAACATTCAAATGTATCTATAATAACTCAGGTGTTAGGTATGAAAACAAAAATCGAAAAGCAAACGACTGGATGACAAGTGATCTTAAAATATTATGTAGCAAAAGAGACAAATTGTACAAAAAATGGAAGTCTAATCCTAGTAACAGAAAAATCGAAAAAGATTACAAAAAGTTTAGGAACTATGTAAATAAAACTATTAACAATAGAAAAAACGGCTACTTTCGCGAAAAATTTGTAAGTTGCAGAAACGACGTACGTAAAACATGGCATGTGATAAACGAAACATTCGGTAGAAAAACTGCTACTTCAGACGAATCGCGCGATTTTTAATTCCAATATTTTGCTTTTTTTTATATGGTGTATTATTGGAAAAAGCGCCGCAGGCCAATCGCGCGATTTTTTATTCCAATTTCTCGCCTGCTGCGATTTTTGCAAATAATACACGATATAAAAAAAAACTAAAAATTAGAATTAAAAATCACGCGACTTTTTATTCCAAATTTTTCGCCTGCGGCACTTTTTCCAATAATAATGCACCATATAAAAAAAACGAAAAATTGGAATTAAAAATCGCGCAATTTTTCATTCCATTTTTTCGCTTGCGGCGATTTTTGCAATAATAATACACCATATAAAAAAAAAAACAAAAAATTGGATTAAAAAATCGCGAGATTTTTTATTCCAATTCTTCGCCTTCGGCGCTTTTTCCAATAATAATACACCACATTTAAAAAAACCAAAAATGGAAATTAAAAATCGTGCGATTTATTATTCGAATTTTTTGCCTGCTGCGTTTTTTTCACTAATACACCATATTTAAAAAAAAAAACGTCTGCGGGCTTAATTGCCTTCCGAAAGAGAAATAAAGCCCATGCCCAAAACGCCCTCGGGAATTACTTCTTTTTCAAAAAGGAAACAACGCCCGCGGGCGTTATTTCACTGCACCGCTCTTTGCATATGTATATTTTTGTGGACATACATACATACATAAATACTAAGCGCAAGTCAACTGTAGAAACTCATTAAAATTTGAGAAAGGGGGTAGGTACCAGGGCCGTAACGGTTATAAAAAAGAAATGACGTCTATGGTCGCATTTAACTATTAAAATTAAGGAATCCAAATATTATTTTCAAATAACCATTATAAAACCAAAAAAAAAATTACAGTGATCAAAATTTTTTTTGGTCAAGAAAACCATTATTTTAATTTTAAGCTAAGTAAGCTCAAACAAGTAGATACATAACTCTGTAATAGATATACGCGTTACAGAGTTATGTACATATGTATCTACAATAAAAATTAAAATAATGGAAATTCTTGGCCACTTAACCAAATTTTAATTTGGTTTTTATAATGGTTAAAAAATCCCCGAAAAAATATATCGTATTTTCCCTGAGCTTTTCTCACACGCTAAAGAATAACGGGTTATTATAGCAGGAGCGGAGCTAACGAAAAAAACTTTTGTTCCGATGCCCTGGTTTTTCACACTTAAGCATATCAAAAAACAAAAAAAAAACTAATCAAGAATTCATTCCGTTGTATCCAACAAGAAATTCATCTGTTTTATATTTCCTAAAATATATCTTTTTGGATTCTTCGTTTTATATAATTGTAAGAAGGCCCGCAGAGAGCCGAGCCGGGCCCCTGGGACAGTTCGCGTTTACGGGCCCCCCTAAAAAATAAATTCAATCTAGTAAAAAAATAACATACAAAAATTTTTCAATTCACATTGTCACTTTTATCTTCTTATATTATAAATGTGAAATGGAAATTTTGTTTAAACTCAATTGGCGAGAAAACCGCTGAACGGATCCTCACGAAACTTTGCACATCTAGGTATTTTCACCCGGTAATTGCTATAGGCATATTTTTAATCTGATTAAAAGTCAGGCATGGGCACCTCCCATACAAAATTTTCCTTTTTTTCGTAATATCTCTTGAAATATTTGTACTAGAATAATGAAAATTTTTGTGAAGGAATAATACAAAAATATATACTCAACGGATAAACAATTTAGGTCTTGGTAAAGCAGGGATGGGCACTCTCCTCCCATATAAACTGAAATTTTCACATCGAATATCTCTGGAAATATTTGTAGTAGGGTACTGAAAACTGGTGTGAGGGCATATGAGATAACTATGTATTAAACGGGAAAAACGCTAGGTCTTGGTAAAGCAGGGATGGGCACCTCCCATACAAACTGAAACTTTCACAGCGAATATCTCTGGATATATTTGTAGTAGGGTACTGAAAACTGGTGTGAGGGCATGTGAGATAACTATGTATTAAACGGGTAAAAACGCTAGGTCTTGGTAAAGCAGGGATGGGCACCTCCCATACAAACTGAAATTTTCACATCGAATATCTCTGGAAATATTTGTAGTAGAGTACTGAAAAATTATGTGAGGGCATGTGAGATAACTATATATTAAACGGGAAAAACACTAGGTCTTGGTAAAGCAGGGATGGGCACCTCCCATACAGATTGAAATTTTTACAGTGAAAATCTCTTGAAATATTTATAGTAGGGTACTGAAAATTGGTGTTGGGCATATGAGATAATTACGTACTCAACGGACAAAAAAAAATAAGAAAACTATCTTTGAAGTCAAGAATGATATTTTTCTATGTAACTTTTTTGGACTAACTCAGTATGCTAATATTTTTAAAAGCACGTGGTGTGAAACCCGCGGGTAACCTCTAGTTTCATATAAAATAAGATTTACTAGAGCACTTACATATAGGGTCTATGCACGATGCGTCTGATTCAAGAGTCAGTTTAGGTGTATTAGTGAAAATGCGCATGCAGTAGTTACACCGACATGACTCTGGCATGACTCAAGAAAATCAAAATTAGTTTGATATTATGCTGTGACTCGCCTGTCAAATTTTATCAGTTAATTCCCAAACCGTTTAAAAAATAAATAACGAAAAGAAAAAATATATTTTATTTTCAAAAATGTTTGCCAATAAGTTCGATATTGAGGAAGATAAAATTTTTTTTACTTGAATTCATCGAAGTATACAGGTCGTCTGAGATATTCATTTCGAACCTTCTGCAATGAAAACTATTCACAAATGAATGACGCATTGAGCCCAGAATGACAGCGAGTCAACACGTACACAGATGACTCGCGAGTCAGACGCACTGTGTATAAACCACAATACATATGTATATAAATGAAATGTTCCCTGCAAGAACTGTGCAGGTCATTTGACCGGTCATATGACCGGCAGGCATAACCAAAAGTTTTGGGATATTTGCTATCACATTCTTAAGGGCGTCGGTTACTTTTGTGACCGTTTCATTCATCACGTTCGCGTATGTGTATTTTCAAATTCCATTCTATCCTTATCTATCTCATTGGTTTTGAACTTGGCTAGAACACACACGAGTGCAAATGGTTGGTATCCCAGCAGTATTTGAGGTAAGGAGGTGCATATTCAGTAGAATATTCAATATGAAAAATACCCTGAATCCGAGTTGAAAATTCATTGCTGAAAAAACAACTGAACACGCAGTGAAGACATCAGGTGTACTGAAATATATGCTATGGAAGTTCTCCCTGCGTATTCAGGCCTTTTTTCCTACAGAAACTCTCCCTTCTCGATCGGCAGTTTTTAGGTAGTTGATTTTCGACGCCACCTCTATATAAAAACGAAAGGGAAAGTTCAGATTTTAGAATACATATCTACTGAAAATTCAGTAGGAAATATGTGCTGTTTTCCAGCTGATAAATCCCAGCAGTATTTGAGGTAAGGAGGTGCATATTCAGTAGAATATTCAATATGAAAAATACCCTGAATCCGAGTTGAAAATTCATTGCTGAAAAAACAACTGAACACGCAGTGAAGACGTCAGGTGTACTGAAATATATGCTATGGAAGTTCTCCCTGCGTATTCAGGCCTTTTTTCCTACAGAAACTCTCCCTTCTCGATCGGCAGTTTTTAGGTAGTTGATTTTCGACGCCACCTCTATATAAAAACGAAAGGGAAAGTTCAGATTTTAGAACTACATATCTACTGAATATTCAGTAGGAAATATGTGCTGTTTTCCAGCTGATAAATACTGCTGGGATACTACTGGGTAATATTATATTTTTGTAATAGTGTTAGTAGTTTCGGTCACACAATTCTAGCAGGGTTAGATCTCATTGTTTGATTTGCTAACATTAACTTTTTTAAATACATTTTAAGAGCTTGAATCATCCAAGGAAAGCCTTCCGTGCTTTTTGGTTTGCGAATATGGAAATTACTGAGTCAAAACTAATGCTGCGAGCAAGGCTGGAAGCCAATGCCAATGTTCCAAGGCTTGTCAAGCTATTTTGGCTCATAGTAGAACGCAAAAAATTTTTCACGCGAGACAATAGACTGAAAGAACGCTCCCCTTCAGCCACACTGACTGGAAGTGTGCAAAATATTTTTAATGCTATGCATATGTTAGGAAATAATACTTCCATGTTCACGTTATGAAGTTTGTTCAGAAGTTGTAATGGTGGCAGCGAATCACATCCCAAATTTGTTAAGTGGATGGCTTTGAGATAAATGATTCCATCTATTAGATCCGTAGAAATATCTATGCCATAAATCGTGCAGAATGTGCCTTTTCTCTGAGCTCTTCTTCCGACAGATCCTGATACTTCCACAAAAAACTAAATTTAATCGCAATGTCAGTTTATTTATTTAATCCTTCTTGCACTTGTTTCTGGTAATAACTCTAGTATCTAACTATAAAATCATGGAAATAATAGTAGATAGATAATGGTATTGTTTTTAATATTTTTTTAAATTTTGTATACCTTAACTCTTTGAAATAAATTTAAACAGGGTTACCAACATCTTTCATTTAAAAAGTAAATATTTCTGAGAAGCTTGGTTCACCACCTTACCAATAGCGGTACTTTGGAAACTCTAAATAAAAGTCGATTTTCCTCAATTTCAACTCACTTTTCTAGGATTTGCCCATGTATAAACAAGGTAAATATTTGATTGGATGCTTATAATTTTAGTTTGGCGATTTGGTTGAGTTAAACACTTCAATTTTAAAACAATTTTTTGTAGCAACAAAATACCTATGTATGTATCTATGAAATCCTAGTTCGAGTACTGTCAATACTGCTTTGCCTTTCCGGGCCCCCAAAAACCTTCCGGGCCCCAGGGCGATTGCCCTGGCTGCCACCCCCCCTCTCCGCGGCCCTGATTGTAAGTAAATTCATTTATGTCAGTTATCGGCATTTCAATACATGCAAAGAAGTTATTACCCTGTGAAAATGTGATGACGGGTATATCGATAACATTGCTGTTCGCACTAACACTAACGTAGTTCCTTTTATAGCATTGACAGACGGCAGCGATAATCCGGAATATCTAGCTAATTCGGACTTAACTTGAGAATTAACTGGAGGTAATCCGGAATATCTCTTGAGTTAGTCCTCAAAATTTTAGCGGATTAGAGCATTTTGTAATGACATCCCTGGTGAAAAATTTCTATTGTGAATGAAAGGGAAGAAAAAGAAGAACCCAAGGCAGATGTAGGAAGGTAGGCACATAAGTGAATTCAGAAATTTTGAATGTAATTTGTTAGTGTAATTGGTAGAGTGTAATGTCAAAATGATATTTCGCCTTGGTTGAAATCTGAACTAGTTTGGGACTCGCCCATTCCTATTGACCATGATGTGACTTCGTTTTGATTTTGACATTACTCTACCTTTGGAAATAAAACAAGAAGTTTTTGAATTCGCCGCTGTGCCTACCTTCCTTCAGCTATTTTGTTAATCCGCAATACTTGCCGTTTGTCAGGGTAAAATTTTAATCGAATTAAGTGGATTATCGCTGCCGTCTGTCAATGATATTACACATCTCTGAAAATAAGAGCAGCGCAGACAGTTATCCCTCAGGTTAATGCATATCTATCTCCCTTGCGCTTATTGTATGTATAGGAATGCAATGAAGGATACAAAAACGCGCCATTGCTATTTTAATTTGGATTCGAAGAAGTTAAAAGGTGAAATAACTTTTTATAAAAATAAGTGGTGATAAAATAAAATTTAATAAAAATATATGCATATATCAATATACAAATATGTCATATGTACCTTTCTATATTTCAGACATTTTCAAATTACAAGGGCGGATTGAATTTGAAAGGGTCATAAAGCGGACTGTGGAGCTGAGTCACAACAGAAGCAAACAAAAAAAGTATTTAATTAGAAAGTAAATAGTAACACAGTGCTACAAAATTAAAAAAAACAAGTAAGGAAGCCTAAGTTCGAGTGGAATCGAACATTAGATACTCAGCTGTATGCTTTCATTGTTTGTTTGCGTTTGATGGAAACACGGTGCACTTAATATAAAGCGAGTGCTGCATAAAGTGGGCGTAGTCACGCCCATTTTCTAAATTTTTATCAGTTATCCAACTAAGCATATCAATATTATACTTTGTGCAAAATTTTATTCTTTTATGACTTCTAGTTACAAAGATGTCACGTTACAAATACCCAAAGGGTGTTCCAGAAATATCTTTCTTAAAAAGTAGGCGTGGTCATAAACCGATTTCAATAAATTTTTGCGTGGCTATTAACACAAGTCATAAAAGTGTATAAACCAAGTTTCGTCATAATATCTCAATTATTTGTCGAGTTATAGGCTAAGAAATCTCGTATATCCCTTTGTGTAAAAAGAGGCGGTGCCACGCCCATTTTCCAAAATTTTTCTATTTGTTGTTTCCGGTCTATTGTGGAAGTCATGCCACAAAATTTCAATGAATTATCTTTATATTTGACAAAGATATCGCTTAAAATGTTTTATTAGGCCCCTTTATAGTTCTCATATATAAAAGTGGGCGTGGTCGTCAACCGATTTCGGTAAAATTTTGAGCGTGTATTACCACAAGTAATGAAAGTGTACACATCAAGTTTCGTCATTATATATAAATTATTTGTCGAGTTATGGGCTCAGAAATCTCGTATATTCCTGTTTATAAAAAGAGGCGGTGCCACGCCCATTTTCCAAAATTTTTGTGTTTTTCGTTTTATGTCCGCAGTTGGACTCCTGCTATAAAATTTCAATGATATATCTTTATGTTTGACAGAGATATCGCTTAAAATGTTTTTATTAGGTCACTTTATAAGACCCATATATAAAAGTGGGCGTGGCCCTCAAGCGATTTCGGAAATTTTTCGTCCAAATATTTGACTAAGTAAGTATATCACGCGTACCAAATTTCATCGATATATCTTCAACGGTTTCTGATTTATGACTCATAAAACTTTCAATGTTTGCCCCTTAATAAGTGGGCGTGGCACCGCCCATTTTCCAAAATTTTTGTGGTTTTCGTTTTATGTCCGCAGTTGGACTCACGCGACAAAGTTTCAATGATAGATCTTTATATTTGACAGAGATATCGCTTAAAATGTTTTTATTAGGTCACTTTGTAATATACATATATAAAAGTGGGCGTGGCCGTCAACCGATTTTAACTATTTTCCGTCCAAACGTATGCCTAAGTAAGTAAATCACGCGTACCAAATTTTGTCGATAAATCTTCAATGGTTTCTGAGTTATGACATATAAAACTTTCAAGGTTTGACCCTTAATAAGTGGGCGTGGCACCGCCCATTTTTCAAAATTTCATCAAATTTCTTCCTAGGGGTCTGAGCTCAACACGTGGGTAAAATTTCATCGCTCCAGCTATATTAGTGACTGAGATACCAAATTTCCGATTATTTCTATATAGGAAAAGTGGGCGTGGTCATGGTCCGATTTCGCCCATTTTCAATACCAACCGTCCCAGTCTCGATACCAACTTGCATTTCAAATTTCATCAAAATATCTCAATTTTTGCGCGAGTTAGAGTGTTTACAGACGGACGGACGGACAGACGGACGGACGGACGGACGGACGGACATGGCTAAATCGATTTCTCTTTTCACCCTGATCGTTTTGATATATATAAGTCTATATCTATCTCGATTATTTCACTCTGTTACAATCCACCGTTATGTGATTAAAACTATAATACTCTGTGTACTAGTACAGCTGAGTATAATAAGGCTTTTCCTCCTTTCTTTTTTGTTACAGAGTTTTTCAATTAATTGTTTGCATAATGAAAACAAATCGTCATTTCAGCTTCCCATTCGTTCATTTTTTTCGCAAAAATTAAATATTAAACAACAAATTGTTATCTTTTAAGACTTGTTTTAAATAAAAAGACTGCACTATATTAAATATAAACACTACAAATTAATAAAATATTAATTGTTAGGGTGATATTATTTGATATGTACACATATATGTGTTTTATTAATCTGAAGTCTCAAGTGAAAGGTGAGTTAATTTACAGGGATTATTTAGTTAAATAACAGTCATTTTGATAGTAAAACCACAACCTAAATGATCGAAAAAACATTAGCCAATCCTGGTCAAATGACTTCCATGATGATTTACATAATGACTATAAATTACTTCGAAAATGACAGTATTTTGACGAGTAAACTTAGAGCAGGCCTGACGGGTGTGAAGAGTGCAACTATTAATTTTGTTAAGGTCGTAGCCTATGAGTGGAAGCAGTATGCACAATCACACCGATAGGAACGAATGAGAAAAAACGGTCACAAAGTCTACCGACGCCCATAAGAAATTAACCGGAGTGATGACTGATTCAATTAGTCAGTGCTCCATGACATTTGACTGGTCAAATGACCATTATACTTTTCGCTGGGCGTACCGCAGAAATCAAAATCATTTTGATTTTTTACGTAAAAACGTAAGATAGAAGGGTTGCCGGTTGAACATTTTTAGTTATTAAATATTTAAACAGTAATTTTCACAGCATTATACAACTAACTCAATAAAGATTGTAAAATCTTGTTCAACAACTTTACTTGCAAGTACTTGCAAAAAGAGCGTCAATGTCAAATTAAGAGTAAAAACGAGAAAAAGAGAAAATTATCAACCAAAGTAATTGAACACAAAATCGTAAACATTCGCAAGAAAACAGCTGATACGCTGTTTTGAAAATTTGAATTTTAGGTTAGGTTGTAATTGAAATTTTTGAAATTGGAAATGAATGGAAATAACTGAATTAGGAAAACAAAAATCTACTTTAACTATTCCACAAGATCGTCAAGATTCCTTTTTGCGCTAATTTATTTAGTACACAATTAGAAATTTGCGTTTATAATGTTTGTATATTTCCAATTGAAATTTTTGTGTTCATATATTTTTGACACTTCTATTTTTTTTAAAGCTGCAAGTAGTTGCAAGTGAAAATTATACTTGCAGCTTTTATCAACTCTCTCGAGGTCTTACTCTCTCAATTTGGCTCTCTTTTGCGAATTTTTTGGGTTATTGAACATAAATTCGTAACTATTCGCAAAAATATGTAAAAATTTTGAGATATTGAACACTCCTAATAAATGAAGATATTACTGAAAATTAAAGCAAAAATTGTATTTAACCACATATGGTGGCTGTATTTTCTTAACTGATAACTCTTGGTAGTCTTCTTGTGCAACTTTTCTACATTAAAAAGTTATAAATTGCCAAAATAGATCTGAGTTTCTGTAACAAAACCGGGAAAAGTGTCAATTAAAGTGACGTCACATTAATACGATCCACACTTTGTCACCACCTATTTCTACTAGAAAAGATATGAGTTACAGACACTCAGTACAGATTTCTTAATTAAACACACATTTTTGTGAGAATCTTGTTGCTTCCCAATATAGTTTTTTTATTGATTTTAAATTTTGTAAATTTAATGTTCTGACTTTGTTTTTTGTTATTTTATGTTTTAGCCCTTGATAACTATCACCAAGGTGTGATGGAAATATATTGGGCAGCAACAAAATTACAAGAAAAATGTGTTTAAATTACCAACTAAGCCGTAAAAAAGTAACTGAATTAATATTAAAAAAAGTCGTCAACGACAACTTTAAAAGCGATTAAATTCGTATTTTCTTATCATTTGGCAAATAATGCACAGTTGTGTATTGAAGAGTAATCCGGATAACACTTTGAAGATTAGAGTACGCAAACTATCGATAGTCGCCACCATCGATAGTAAGCGATACATTGTCCGCTCACTATCGATAGTATCGATCAGGGCCGTGCGGACCCCCATGACCAAATCTAAGTTGCAATGATTTTGCAAAAATTTTCAAAACACAGTTTATAAATTTTGCATTGAATCTTGACTCATAATTTTTGACAAAATTAGTACAGTCATTTTACGGAAGAAGAAATTGGTGAAAGTTGCAAAAAATAAGGTTGGCCAATACATAAGTTCGGCACTTTGAATTGCACTTGGTTGTGTAGCATATGTTCGTTTGAAATTTTTCAAAAAATTGTACTGATAACAAAAAATTTTCATTTTGTGAAAACAGTGAGCAGTTTCAATTAACAAGTACTGTAAACAGTACTATTCAGGACCTGGTTAACTAGGTTTTGATGAATCAGAATTAGACCAGATAAGCCAACTATTTTGGCAAAGGGATGTTCTCATTGTTTGTTTACGTTTGACGGAAACACGGTGTATTTTATATAATGCGGATACCGCTTAAGGTGAGCGTAGCCACACCCATTTTCAAAATTAGTATCAATTATCCGACTAAGCATATGAATATTATTCTTTGTGCAAAATTTTATTCCTTTATGACTTTTAGTTACAAAGATGTCACGTCACAAATTTCACAAGGCCATTTTAGAAATGTTTTTGTAAAAAAGTAGGCGTGGTTATACCCCGATTTCGCTAAATTTTTTAACGTATATTAGTACAAGTAATAAAAGTTTAACCCTAAGTTTCGTCATGTGGCCGCTGTGGTGCAGTGGGTAGAGTGCTCACCTGCTATACCAGAGGTCTCGGGTTCAAACCCCAGTCCGAGCAAACACCAAAAAAAATTTTCTAATTAGTAAAAATCCAATTATTGGGTTTTTTTTAAGAGCAGCGGTCACCTCTCGGCAGTGGACGGCATACCCTCCGAGAGTATTTCTGCCATGAAAAAGCTTCTCACAAAAAATGCATTCGCCGTTCGGAGCCGGCATAAATCTGTAGGTCCACCCAATTAGTAGGAAAAACAAAAAAGGAGCACACCTCGAATTGGGAGAGAAGCTCGGGCGGTGTCACGCCCATTTTCAAAAGTTTTTCTGTTTTTTGTTTCCGGTCTATTGTGGGACTCATGCCACAAAATTTCAATCAATTATCTTTATATTTGACAGAATTCTTTTCCGTACCTCGAAGAATCGCAATGTTAAACGGACTTTAATTATAGCCATGTATTCATAAAAGTGCGAATAATATGCCACCATATCACAAATTCTCTATCAAATACAGAAAAATTTTTACAACCAAAAAAGTTTCTTGGGTATAATTTTAAGCATCAGAGTATGCAGTTTCAGAAAAGTTAGAGAACATTTAAATTTATGATGTATGGGTCTGGATATCTGTTTCAGCAAATATGTTTATCTTAGCGAAAAATGTATGCGAATGCAAACCAAAATTAAACCCCCCCCCCCAAGGCTAATTCCTGCGCACGGCCCTGGTATCGATAGTATGCTTTTCAACAGAATTGATAAAAATAACGATTCTTTATTTAATATCAAGCCATTGGAAACCATTGCAAAATATTAGCATGTTCACATTCATTGCTTTTAAACGTGATCGCCGGTCTGTAATAAGCCACACTTGCTGAAAATGGTTCCGGGTAGACAACCAAACGAAATAGGTCACAAATTTTTTTAAAGGGGTACAAACCGCAGTTAAGGAAAAGGTTACGAGTGAAAATAAAGCAAAAAATATGCCAAGTTATTCGATCAAAAATAAGAAATTTGTGTAAATTTAATAGATTTTATAAATCAGACCGTTGAGAATTGTTTACATAAATCAGCTGATTTGCACTAAATTACCGTTTTAGTTAGTTTTCGTTCGTTGGCGCCATTGTACTATACTGCTCTGACCACTGTCAGGCGTTGTTCTAACCTCTAGCCTACACTGATCTAAACTTTCAGTGCACTCACCGAACAGACCTGTTTAAATAAATCAATTTGTTGCTAAAATAAATATTGAAAGTCGATTTCAAGGATACAAAAAATATATATGTAAATACTATCGATAGTCTGTCTCCAGCCATCGATAGTCACGATAGTGTAAAACTATCGATAGTATCGATAGTGCCATCGATAGTTTGCGAACTCTATTGACGATTAGGAAAGATCTTGTTTGTTCAAAAATGACTAAATGCAACCCTGGCAAAATGTAAACAAACTATATACATATGTAAATATGTGTGAGTAAAACAGCTGATTGCTTCGTTGCGCCACGGCCTCAAAAAATCCTAAAAATTTCATACGGGCGTTTGCGTCAGCGGGCGGACCACACGTTCTTGACTAACTGGACTATTAGTGAGAGAGCGTTGTTGGGCAATGTCGGCAGCCGCTAGCATTCGATCAGTTGATGTCAGAATCAAAGATGACTTGATACGAAACTCTTTTTTACTCTCTCACTTTTATGATTTTCCCACGGGTTTTCTGTGGCTTTGTTGCCAGCATCAGAAACCCCGGCCGATCAGCTGTTTGTATAAATTGCAGGTGCCAGAAAGGAAAATACGCCAAAATAAATTGTCACATTCGGTGGATTTTGATGTTTTATTATATGTGCCCAATTTGGTTGAAATAATAAAGAATTATAAAAAATACAGAGGTAATTGTATTGCTTGTGTGTAATATGCAGTGAAGTTTATTGTTTCAACTGGAAAAAATTGTGTTTCAGTTAAAATTATAAAAAATATGTTAATGAGATGGAACGCGGGCAACGGTTCTTCAGTATATTTATATATATATCCGGTATCTGGTATTTTTTATATAACACATCCTAAATTAATAAGTTAAAAATTAGTATATTTCAGTTCTAATATATTCACATTTTAATAGAATTGAATAATAGAGTTATATCCTTATCTTAATTTGTGTGTGTATATGATATTTTTACAGGTTAATTTCGTGAATATTTATAGTTTTCTTAGAATTATTTTTTCTTTATTTTTTGAAGTAATTGCTTTATAAAGAACTTATACAAGGGTAAAGCTTGTTATAAATTCGTTTCCATTTTATCTGATTTTTAAGAGCATTTTAAATTTATAAATTGTTTATGAATAATGTTTTTGCTTATTTGATTGTTAAACTGTTTATAAACCTTTGATATGTTTTTATGAATAAGGCTGTAAGTATTAAAAATAATTTATTTAATTTTTCCGGCTCTAGGTCTTAATTAAAACACATTATTGTTGTAATTTTGTTGCTTCCCAATATATTTCAATCACGCCTCGGTGATCGTTATCAAGGGATTTATTTTACACATCTTTTCTTTTGAACGCGGAGTTTTAAACTCCGATCACCGAGGTGTGATTGAAATATATTGGGAAGCAAAAAATTACAACAATAATGTGTTTTAATTAAGACCTAGAGCCGGAAAAATTAAATAATTTATAAATAAAAGGTCGCCAACGACAATTGCGTACTACTAAGATTAACTATGATATGTTAGTATGTATGTAAGTACATACATATGTACATATGTATGCATGTATAAGAATTGCAGAAATATGCAAAGCCGACGGCAAATGAACTGGTGCCTCTTTGACACATTTTCGCTAGTTCTGAACCAGAAATTCTGTTCTCTAGTTACTTACTAACTTCCTGCAGAGTATGTAAAAAAAATTCAGATACATGCCTTTATAATAGAGATGAGAGAAACTGCGATTTTTCGATATCTGTGATTTCGGTGATTGCTATTTTTAAATCACTGCGATTTTAAACTGCTATTGCGATTGCATGGACTGCTATAAAATCATCAGTTACCGGTAGAGATTAATTTTGCGTTTTCTGAGCGATATAACCTGTCTTCATTTTATGTTAAAAAATGATAGCAATAACAACGTATTCCGCAGTAATTTCGCTGTTTGTAAAGATTTTTCAATAATTTTTTTTTTAAATTCAATAATTTTTTATACTCAGCTGTACTAGTACACAGAGTATTATAGTTTTGATTTCCTAACGGTGGATTGTAACAGAATGAAATAATCGAGATAGATATAGACTTATATATATCAAAATGATCAGGGTGAAAAGAGAAATCGATTGAGCCATGTCCGTCCGTCTGTCCGTCTGTGAGCACGATAATTCGCGCAAAAATTGAGATATTTTGATGAAATTTTAAATGTAAGTTGGTATCAAGACAGGAACGGATGGTATTGAAAATGGGCGAAATCGGACCATGACCACGCCCACCTCCCCTATATAGTAAAAATCGCAAATTTTGTATCTCAGTCACTAATAGAGCTAGAGTGATAAAATTTCACACACGTATTGAGCTCAGGCCCTTATGAAGAAATATGGTGAAATTTTGGAAAATGGGCGGAGCCACGCCCACTTATTAAGGGGCAAACATTGAAAGTTTTATGAGTCATAACTCAGAAACCGTTGAAGATATATCGATGAAATTTGGTACGCGTGATATACTTACTTAGGCAAATGTTTGGACGAAAAAATGCCAAAATCGGTTAACGACCACGCCCACTTTTATATATGGGTATTATAAAGTGACCTAATAAAAACATTTTAAGCGATATCTCTGTCAAATATAAAGATATATCATTGAAATTTTATGGAAGGTGTCCAACTATGGACATAAAACAAAAAATACAAAAATTTTGGAAAATGGGCGTGGCACCGCCTCCTTTTAGAAGCAGGAATATACGAGATTTCTGAGCCCATAACTCGCCAAATAATCGATATATTATGACGAAACTTGGTGTATACACTTTCACTACTCGTAGTAATACATGTTCAAAATTTTAGCGAAATCGGTTGACGACCACGCCCACTTTTATATATGGGTATCATAAAGTGGCCTAATAAAAACATTTTAAGCGATATCTTTGTCAAATATAAAGATAATTCATTGAAATTTTGTGGCATGTGTTCCACAATAGACCGGAAACAAAAAATAGAAAAATTTCGGAAAATGGGCGTGGCACCGCCTCTTTTCAGACAAAGGAATCAACGAGATTTCGGAGCCCATAACTCGACAAATAATTGAGATATTAAGACGAAACTTGGTTTATACACTTTTATAACTTGTGTTAATAGACACGCAAAAATTTATTGAAATCGGTTTATGACCACGCCTACTTTTTAACAAAGATATTTCTGGAACACCCTTTGGGAATTTGTAACGTGACATCTTTGTAACTCATAAAGGGATGAAATTTTGCACAAAGAATAATATTCATAAGCTTAGTTGGATGACTGATAAAAATTTTGAAAATGGGCGTGGCTACGCCCACATTATGCAGCACTCGCTTTATATAAAGTACACCGTGTTTCCATCAAACGCAAACAAGCAATGAAAGCATACAGCTTAGTATCTAATGTTCGATTCCACTCGAACTTAGGCTTCCTTGCTTGTTTTTCTTATATTTCTATATACATATGTGGTCTGCTCAAAAGTGTAAACAAAAAGAAATTTATAATGCTATTGCGATTCACATAGGTGAACTGCTTACTTGGTACATCGATAGCAATTCCCAATAAGTAGAGAACTGCTATTTTGAAAAAGTGATCACAATTGCGATTTGCGATTTTTTATTCACAGTGAAAAAATCACCGTTTGCGATATAGCGCTCATCACTACTTTATAATTAAATACCTATATTAATATGTACATAAATATGTAAGTAACGAATCTAACATCAAAGTATATTTTAATACATATACATATTATGTATTAACTAAATAATTCAAAATAAAATTCCTGTCCATACCTGCTAAGTTACAAAATTGTTTATTTTAAATACAGTCATACTACGAATACTACGAATACAAATTTTCTTCCATTTGCACACATGCGTATGCGCACGAACGTACATGCATATCTACATATGCAAACATATTTTTCAGCAACACTTTTCTTTATCCCTCTGTTTTTAACTGTTATCAAAGGACGGAAAAAAATAAAAGTCTCATTGAAACCGTCACTTCCTGAGGGATATTTTTGAGTGTTGAAAAATAACTCTTAAATGGCAACAGAAAAAATATCGTTGAAAGAGGTTGCCCACGGTGAGAAACACTTTGAGTGAAAGAGTTTTCTGTTTCAGTCAGTGGAAAACACTTTGCGCTCACCATTTTTGTGTTTCCGTCAGACTGAAATGGAATGAAAATAAGTGTTAACTGTTAAAGTTGGTCTCTGGCCACAATACTATCGATGGTTAAAAAAAAACATCGATAATCGCTATGGCATCGGCCCGATCGATAGTATCGATAGTTCAATCGATGGTTTTCCAGCACTACTACAGAGGTGGTGGCAAAAATTTAACTCTTTGGAATATTTTGTAATTTATCTTTGATGTTGCCCTCTTGAAATTCAGTTTTCAGTAACTTGACATCTCCTGATAATTATTGACCATTTTGGTTTTATGGAGGAATGTTTTACAAATGGGAAAAAACTCGAAAAGCAAATTGGAAAAAAAGTGAAATTCAAAAGCAATCAGCTGACATAGCGACGGATGGACGTATGCTAAAAGTTGAGTGTTGGGCAACTTCGGTACGTTGCGGCGACGGATCCGTCGTACTTCTGATGATGTACATTTAAATGCCCACAGTCGGGGCTAATAGGCCCGTCACATAGCATACGTCAATCCGTCTACGTCGACGTATGTGACTGACAGCTCACGTACTTGACGGAGAGGTCGCCACATAGGAAACGTTGGCGGATATACACCAATCAGCTGTTTGATCAACCTTTAACTACAGAGGTGGTGGCAAAAATTTAACTCTTTAGAATATTTTGTAATTTCTCTTTTAAGTTGTCCTATTGAAATTCAGTTTTCTGTAACTTCACGTCTCCTGATAATTATTGACCATTTTGTTTTGTGGAGGAATGTTATACAAATGAGAAAAAACTCGAAAAGCAAATTGCAAAAAAAGTGAAATTCAAGAGTAGCGAAAGGTTAACAATCAAAAGCAATCAGCTGACATAGCGACGAATTGACGTATGCCAAAAGTTGACTGTTGGGCAACTTTGGTACGTTGCGGCGACGGATCCGTCGTACTTGTGACGATGTACATTTAAATGCCCATAGTTTACTGAGCTGTCAGTCACATACGTCGACGTAGACGGATTGACGTATACTATGTGACGGGCCTATATTATGGTAAATTTAAGATTTTGTAAGTGGCAACGCTGACAACGAATGTCCATACGAAAACGAAATGCCAAAAAAGAAATTGGTGATTCTTGCTGATTTACCTGATTTTTTCAGCTTTTTTTTCAAGCGCAATGTTTTGAACCTATTTAAGCATTTTACAATAGTAAATTTTTGTAACAAGAAGAAGGCGAATGTGAATATGTTCGTGGGTTATGTCTAGTAAATAATAAATTTCTCTAAATTCTTACCGCTCGACAGTGAAAAAATTGAGAGCGTTTGTCACTAACGACAAAATTGCTGAAATGATTTCTGACCAAAATGTGAGTGTAGCAGAAAATTCTTAACGGTTGTGTCTTTAATATTTGCTATTTTGGTTTCTGGTGAAAATATGGAAAAGTGTTCTTATAGTATACTTAATATAGTATAATCTCAACGTTGCCTTGCGTTAGAACAAAAAAAAAACAAACAGTACCGGTATAGAATGCCATCGATTTTGCAAGAGAATGTTAGAAAAGGAAATAAGAATAATTTACATATTGCAGCATGTGAAAATATCAATAAGAATATATGTAAATAATACTCTATTGTGACCATGTGAATGCTCCATCGATAGTCGCGATAGTGTAAAACTATCTATAGTATCGATAGTGCCATCGATAGTTTGCGAAATCTATTAAAGATTAGGAAAGATCTTGTTTGTTCAAAAATGACAAATTGGCAACCCTGCCAAAATGTAAACAAACTATATATATATGTAAATATGTGTGAGTAAAACAGCTGATTGCTTCGTTGCGCCACGGCCTCAAAAAATCCTAAAAATTGCATACGGGCGTTTGCGTCAGCGGGCGAACCACACGTTCTTGACTAACTGGACTATTAGTGAGAGAGCGTTGTTGGGCAATGTCGGCAGCCGCTAGCATTCGATCAGTTGATGTCAGAATCAAAGATGACTTGATACGAAACTCTTTTTTACTCTCTCACTTTTATGATTTTCCCACGGGTTTTCTGTGGCTTTGTTGCCAGCATCAGAAACCCCGGCCGATCAGCTGTTTGTATAAATTGCAGGTGCCAGAAAGGAAAATACGCCAAAATAAATTGTCACATTCGGTGGATTTTGATGTTTTGTTATATGTGCCCAATTTGGTTGAAATAATAAAGAATTATAAAAAATACAGAGGTAATTGTATTGCTTGTGTGTAATATGCAGTGAAGTTTATTGTTTAAACTGGAAAAAATTGTGTTTCAGTTAAAATTATAAAAAATATGTTAATGAGATGGAACGCGGGCAACGGTTCTTCAGTATATTTATATATATATCCGGTATCTGGTATTTTTTATATAACACATCCTAAATTAATAAGTTAAAAATTAGTATATTTCAGTTCTAATATATTCACATTTTAATAAAATTGAATAATAGAGTTATATCCTTATCTTAATTTGTGTGTGTATATGATATTTTTACAGGTTAATTTCGTGAATATTTATAGTTTTCTTAGAATTATTTACTTTGATTAGTTATATTTTTGAAAATAAGGGAAACGAAATTTTATTATTGCTATAGTCTTCAATAAAGGTACTGCCAAACGATGCAATTAAAATGCTTTCAGAAAGTGAAAAAGTCAAATTTTCTCGTGTAGCCACCAAAAAAGTACTTTCTGAAAGTGTTTTCCGAAATTTCAGCAATTACTTTCTTACCAAAAACTTTCATCGTCTAGCTGCGAGAAAAATACTTTTCAGAAATACTTTTCACTTTCAATTGTTACATCTGAAAGTGTTTTACTTTCTGAAAATTGCTAGCTGATAGAGTATTGTCTAAATGATCGAACTGGCATGTAAATATGTTTTCTTTATATAAATACATATGTATAAATAAAATACTATTATTAAAATAATTAATTATCACGTTATATTTTTCATGTGAACACAAAAATCACAAAAGCAAAGACACAAAACAAGTTATCTATGCACAAAAGTCACCACCATTACCATCCACGCTCAGCTGTTTGCTCTCACACAACAAGCTGTTTGCTCTCCTATATCTGTCTTGCTCTCACAGCTGTCTGAATGTAATTTGACAACTGCCAGAAAGTACTTTCAAAAACTCATTTCCCTTTTACCGTGTGGACAAATGAAAAGTAATTTCTGAAAGTTTGCGGAAGTGGAAGTAAAAAGTGCTTTCTGAAAGCACTTTCATTGCGTCGTGTGGATACTCATGAAAGTTCTTTCAATGATTTGACACTTTCGGAAAGCACTTTGATTGCATTGTCTGGCAGGACCTTAACATAAGGAAGTCGAAAATTCCCAAGACTAATATGTAAAATACCCATTTTCAGTTTTCGAACAGAGTGGCACCAATGAAAAATGTTATAAACAAGTAAGGAAGCCTAAGTTCGAGTGGAATCGAACATCAGATACTCAGCTGTATGCTTTCATTGTTTGTTTGCGTTTGATGGAAACACGGTGTACTTTATATAAAGCGAGTGCTGCATAAAGTAGGCGGAGCCACGCCCATTTACTAAATTTTTATCAGTCATCCAACTAAGCATATGAATATTATTCTTTGTACAAAATTTCATTCCTTTATGACTTCTAGTTACAAAGATGTCACGTTACAAATTCCCAAAGGGTGTTCGAGAAATATCTTTGTTAAAAAGTAGGCGTGGTCATAAACCAATTTCAATAAATTTTTGCGTGTCAATTAACACAAGTTATAAAAGTGTATAACCCAAGTTTCGTCATAATATCTCAATTATTTGTCGAGTTATGGGCTCCGAAATCTCGTTGATTCCTTTGTCTGAAAAGAGGCGGTGCCACGCCCATTTTCCGAAATTTTTCTATTTTTTGTTTCCGATCTATTGTAGAACTCATGCCATAAAATTTCAATGAATATCTTTATATTTGACAAAGATATCGCTTAAAATGTTTTTATTAGGCCACGTTATGATGCCCATATATAAAAGTGGGCGTGCTCGTCAACCGATTTCGCTAAAATTTTGAACATGTATTACTACAAGTAGTGAAAGTGTATACACAAAGTTTCGTCATAATATATCGATTATTTGTCGAGTTATGGGCTCAGAAATCTCGTATATTCCTGCTTCTAAAAGGAGGCGGTGCCACGCCCATTTTCCAAAATTTTTGTAGTTTTTGTTTTGTGTCCATAGTTGGACACCTTCCATAAAATTTCAATGATATATCTTTATATTTGACAGAGATATCGCTTAAAATGTTTTTATTAGGTCACTTTATAATACCCATATATAAAAGTGGGCGTGGTCGTCAACCGATTTTGGCAATTTTTCGTCCAAACATTTGCCTAAGTAACTTTATCACGCCTACCAAATTTCTGAGTTATGACTCATAAAACTTTCAATGTTTGCCCCTTAATAAGTGGGCGTGGCACCGCCCGTTTTCCAAAATTTCACCATATTTCTTCATAAGGGCCTGAGCTCAATACGTGTTTGAAATTTTATCACTCTAGCTCTATTAGTGACTGAGATACAAAATTTGCGATTTTTACTATATAGGGGAGGTGGGCGTGGTCATGGTCCGATTTCGCCCATTTTCAATACCATCCGTTCCTGTCTTGATACCAACTTACATTTCAAATTTCATCAAAATATCTCAATTTTTGCGCGAGTTATCGTGCGCACAGACGGACAGACGGACGGACATGGCTCAATCGATTTTTCTTTTCACCCTGATCATTTTGATATATATAAGCCTATATCTATCTCGATTATTTCATTCTGTTACAATCCACCGTTAGGAAATCAAAACTATAATACTATGTGTACTAGTACAGCTGAGTATAAAAATGCGCATTTTGACAGCGCTCTCACGAAATGAAGAATTTCGTATCTAGTTATCTTTGGTCAGAATGTTGTTGACAACGGACGGTTATGCCTTTCTAGTAATGTATTTTCAGCGGCATACGTATGAAAACACGCATATGTGTGTACATACCTACAAACAAACATATATACGTATGTAGGAAACATACACGCATTGCTTGATCCGCCATTGACCTGCTAGTATATGTTAATTACTATCTGCATACCCATGTACAAAGTACATGAATTTAAATTACATATCCATATGTAGTTACCCGTGTGCAAATACATAATTGAAACTTAAATAAGTTTAACTGTAAAAAAATAATTAAGTGAAATGAGTTTTCTTTTGAATAGGGAGTTTTCGCCTTGGTATAACAGAACACCAGATTTCAGAGGTTGTGCATATATTTGTATAAACCAAAATTTTCATAGTCTGATATTTTAAGGCAAAGCAACTGTAATTCTTACAATACATAAAAATCAACGGATAGCAATTTGGCAATGTGGTCGCTGTGGTGCAATGGGTAGAGTGCTCGCCTGCTATACCAGAGGTCTCGGTTCTAACCCAAGTCCGGACAAACACCAAAAAAAATTTATTCTAATTAATAAAAACCCAATTATTGCTATGAAAAAGCTTCTCACAAAAAATGCATTCGCCGTTCGCAGCCGGCATAAAACTGTAAGTCCACCCAATTAGGAAAAAAAGGAGCACTTCTTGAATTGGGAGACAAGCTCGGTCATTAAACTCGTCAGAGTTATAATAGCGCCAGTGTATTATTATTATTATTTTATTATTAATTTGGAATTGATCCACTTGACGGGTTTTCATATAATTAAAAAAACCACTAACTTCCCCTTCCAAACACAAATCACGTACCCGAATGGTACGTTTTTTTTTTAATAATTTTAACGTATTCCGTATATACGGCAATAACACTTCCTATCATAATTAATATCAATTCTAGATCCTCATTCATTATACATGTTATTGAATCTTTCGCGAATTGGTAAAATATGTATTTTCAAAAATAACAACGGCGGGAATTGTATATATGTATGCATGTAGTGTAATTGACAGACGCAACCATACGCATACACTGGAGCAGCCAGCGCCGCACGCAAGAAGACGTTTATATCCGCATACGCACACGCATCTGCATACGGTACATTAGAGTTGGACTACCACGTATTAAATACGTGTGAGAAGCTTGTTCTCAGCACCAGCTCAGTGAGCCAGGCCGTGTCGATAATTGATTTATATATATCAATATATGGTACATACGTATTAGAGCCCTGCGTAAACACTACCGTTCGCTGTTCGAACACGTATGCACTAACATTAAACACCGTCGAACACATGCATGTCCGACTTCAACACCAAACATTTCCGATAACTAGCAGCAGGCATGCAGTGACGTTCTCGTTCTTGAAACGATCGCTGCCCGCAAGTTTCGGTCTTTTCGGTCTACTGTGAAGTATTCGAATACTAAGATGGTGCTTACGAGATCCTGCCAGTAGTATTTGGCAACGTAGAAATTTTGCTCAACTGCGACGATTTGAACGATTAACATGCATGCATACATATGTATGTTTGTATTTACATATGGATGGATGTATGGTTGTATGTATGTACATATATATATTAGCCATATACGCCGACAGTGATTCCGGCGGCGGCGGCGCTATTCCAAAAAAATTTCGGCGACGCCGGCGTGCTTTTTCGCGCCGGCGTGCCTGCCCCAAATCTACAAATCTCAATCCTTATTAAAATATTAATTTTATTTAGTTACCTTAATAGCGCTGGCTGAATGGAATAAATAAACTAATTTCCACCTTAAGTTGTTGAAACTTTTTTATTAACAGCAAAAAACAATTGTTACATAAACTAAAATATAAAATAAAGAAAATAAATATTAAAGAATATACACAAATCCATATGTAAGGGTAAATTTAAATTCATTTGCTTATTTTGTATGATAATAAACATGCATACATATATTTACATATGTACTTATTTATATATATATAAAGCACTTTAAAATAAATACATATATGTATACACAGTGTTGGAAAAAATTATAGGGGCAAAATTTTGCAATTCTCCATTTATTTCATTTTAAAACCAAATAATAATAACCATATATTGATGCTTACACGGAGAGGACATGCTTCAACGACTCTGGGGTGGTTTTTGTATAATAATTTAATTTGTATGAATAAAAATAATGAAATTAGTGATGGGCGAGTCCGAGATGTTTTATTCGATTCTCTCGATTGTTGAAACATCTCGAATGCTCTCGATGGTTTTCATTCGTATTCGAGTCAAGTCGTAAATGGCCGTCAGCCGAAACAATCGCTAAAACATCTCGGACTCGCCAATAATTCCTCTAGTTTTCAAAGCAACCCTACATTTCGGACCCGCTGCAAAAAATACATAACATTTGTTGTTGCCGCTTGAATATCAAAATTGCTTAAAAAAGTATACAGTGGTACAAATCTATTGCCGTTGTTACTGCTCGTAAAATTAATTTGTTTCGTAAGCGTCTCACTTCAGAAAATTTATTAATGTATTAATGTTTAAATAATTAATTGTATTTATTAAGCACGACACTCTTTAATTGTGATTGCAAAAATGCAGCGTCTATATATAGCATATTTTTCAATTTGGTTCATTTATTTACATATGTATTTGCCTCACTTCCATTAACAATCCTACTTTCTTCATCAACAACACTCATTCAGTTTATTTTATCAACTAAAACAAATCATCAAAACAACAACCGGCCCGCCGACTCGGAACAGTCGCACAGACATCTCGCTTGTGTAGTCGAGATGTCATCGAAACAACCTCCGACTCGCCGACTCGGAACAATCGCAAAAACATCTCGGTTGTGTAGTCGAGATGTCATCGAAACAACCTCCGACTCGCTGACTCGGAACAATCGCAAAAACATCTCGATTGTGTAGTCGAGGAGCGAGTCAACTTTTGACTCGATTGTGATTTTGCAACGATGGCGATTCTCTCGATTGTCTAAACATCTCGGAATCGCCCATCACTAAATGAAATGTTTAATTTAAGTTGGAAATAATAATAGGGACAAACTTTAAATTCGATTGTTTTTCCAAATAAGCTACAATATTACTGCTGCAGCTAGATTTAAACTAATGTTTAGTTGAAGCTCCTTTATTTTTTATAATTTCCTTACTTCTTCGTGGCATAGGGTTGACCAAATCAGCGCAATTTGCAACTGGTATTAAGTACCAAGCTTCTTTAATTTTTTTTCCATAACTCTTGCTTATTTTTCCATTTTTGATCCCCCATCGTCTTCTTTAATATTCCCTATAGGGCTGAGGTTCGACAACTGTGAGGGCTACTCAAAAACAGCAACTTTCTTTCGTTCAAACTATGAGTTTTCGATTCTGGAGGCATGTTTGGGATCATTTTCGGCATCTAATGATATCAAGGAGGGTTGAAATGGTGCAGTTTTGAGTAGAACAATTAGCAACAGACCTCGATAAGTAGGACTAAATGGAAGAGATCCCAGAAAAGTTCCGTATCTGAGAAAAAACTATGTAAGCCAACGAACTGAAATTTTCCAGTAGCTTAAATTCTTTAGGACTGTGGCTGGTAAAGTAGGGAACAGCCAAAGTTTTTGTTAATAACTTTTAACCGGCAAAAAATAAAACATTTCCGCATTCAGCTTCGTGTTCCTAAGGTCAAAACACGTCGATTGGTTCCTTTTATTTTTAATTTTGAAGAACTTTAGCAGTTAGCAAAACTAGGAAAATATGTACACATCTCGCTCCATACGGGTATGGCGCGCCAGCGCACGCCGCCGCGCCGATACGCCGATTTCACGGATTATGACGGCGGCGACCGATTATGAAGGTAATCGGCGGCGTCAATCGGCGGCGTATATGTCTAATATATATGTATGCATTTGCCTAATTTTTATTTTATATTAAATACCTAGTACCTAGATAGTACATACATAATACCTACTTGCGAACGGATACACATATCTACATATTTATATGAATTTATATATACCTAAATACTTGGGGCAAATAATTAAGTTAGGTACTAAATGTTTAATTTTTAGTTCTTTTTTCTGATAACAGATTTTTCACAGTATTCGTATACTAATATGGTGCTTACGAGATCCTGCCAGTAGTATTTGGCAACGCACACTGGGACCACTTATATATATGAGGACGCTCAAAATTCTGAAATCAACTTTTTTACATCAAAATCGCTTTATCTGCACTAAAGCTGTTAATCTATAGCATCTTAACCCATTGACGGCCATGGGTTAACCCGTTGGTGACCTATGTTTTTTATTTTAGTTTCGAGTTTAATTTTCTTGAATCAGAATCGGTATATCGATACTAAAATAGTAAATCCCAAGAATTTTAACCCCTTAACGACCACGCATTAACCCATTTTTAACCAAATTTTTTCACTTAATTCTTAGATCAAAATATTTAAATCATATTAGTTGTATCTACACTAAAACCAGTAATCTTTGGAATCTTAACCCATTAACGGTCATGAATTAACCTATTGGTGACCAGTTTTTTTTAAGATCTATAAATAAATTATTTAAATCACAATTGGTATGTCTGTAGTATGGTGGCCGCAGTGGTGCAGTGGGTAGAGTGCTCGCCTGCTATGCCAGAGGTCTCGGGTTCAAACCCCAGTCCGAGCAAACACCAAAAAAAATTTTCTAATTGGTAAAAATCTAATTATTGGGGTTTTTAAGAGCAGCGGTCACCTCCCGGCAGTGGGCGGCATACCCTCCGGGAGTATTTCTGCCATGAAAAACTTCTCAAAAAAAATGCATTCGCCGTTCGGAGCCGGCATTAAACTGTAGGTCCACCCAATTGGTACGAAAAACAAAAGGAGCACACCTCGTCAGAGTTATAATAGCGCCATTGTTTTATATTATTATTATATGTCTGTACAAAAATAGCCAATTTGTATTATATTAACCCATTAGCGGCTATTTATTAACCCATTGATGAAATATGTACATATGCATGTATACAAAAATGGTTTTCTCCAATTTTTTATTTCGAGATATTAAAAGTTTTATGTTGTCACAAGTATGTTTATATGGGAATTAGGAGTTTCAACGTGAGCGTTTTAAGCAGAACACATATTTCTCCACACATTTTCATTCATAACATAAAAAAAAACAAAATTGGAGTAACACAACTTGTGCTTCAAAGAACTCATATTATAATCCAACATACAAGTCTAAATTAAAGAAAACTGGCTTGACAAGTAACCTTAACCACAATTTGTAATTAAAGTAACCAGTAAAAAATGGATCAACTAAATTTAAGATAGAACAGAATCTAATTCAACCAGATATAGGTGTTTTTTTTTTAACTAAAATTGGAATGCAATTTTTAAACTCACTTTTTTTTTAAATGCGCACTTTGCTTTTGGTTCTGAACTCGGATTCTTTGTCACAAAGGACCATATTTTACTTTTATTTATATTTTCTTCTTTCTTTTGCTACGTTTTTGCGCAAATTAAAAAAAATCCATTTTGAAAAAAAATATTTAAAAAAAAGAGGTACGTTTAGTTTTATACTAAAAATTAATTTTTTAAAACATCTAGTTCCAAAAAAAAAACACTCATCGATTATATAAGCTTCACTTAATGTTATGGAAAACGCAGAATAATAAAATTTTATATTCTTCTCTTACACCAACTATTTCAAATACATATTCAAATTTCTCACTTTGAAAAAAAATTATTTTTTGGAAAATTTGCCATGTTTGTGTATGGATAACTCAAAACTGAAAAACGATAAGAAGCTGAAAATTGGGCCAGAAGTGTAGAATTTTATAGGGAACAATACTGCGTTTTTATTTTTTTGAAAAACTCATTATTTAAAAACTGAATTTTGAGCACGCTCGGCCCCAGTGTGCAACGTAGAAATTTTGTTCAACTGCGACGATTTGAACGATTAACATGCATGCATACATATGTATGTTTGTATTTACATATGGATGGATGTATGGTTGTATGTATGTACATATATATATTAGCCATATACGCCGACAGTGATTCCGGCGGCGGCGGCGCTATTCCAAAAAAATTTCGGCGACGCCGGCGTGCTTTTTCGCGCCGGCGTGCCTGCCCCAAATCTACAAATCACAATCCTTATTAAAATATTAATTTTATTTAGTTACCTTAATAGCGCTGGCTGAATGGAATAAATAAACTAATTTCCACCTTAAATTGTTGAAACTTTTTTATTAACAGCAAAAAACAATTGTTACATAAACTAAAATATAAAATAAAGAAAATAAATATTAAAGAATATACACAAATCCATATGTAAGGGTAAATTTAAATTCATTTGCTTATTTTGTATGATAATAAACATGCATACATATATTTACATATGTACTTATTTATATATATATAAAGCACTTTAAAATAAATACATATATGTATACACAGTTTTGGAAAAAATAATAGGGGCAAAATTTTGCAATTCTCCATTTATTTCATTTTAAAACCAAATAATAATAACCATATATTGATGCTTACACGGAGAGGACATGCTTCAACGACTCTGGGGTGGTTTTTGTATAATAATTTAATTTGTATGAATAAAAACAATGAAATTAGTGATGGGCGAGTCCGAGATGTTTTATTCGATTCTCTCGATTGTTGAAACATCTCGAATGCTCTCGATGGTTTTCATTCGTATTCGAGTCAAGTCGTAAATGGCCGTCAGTCGAAACAATCGCTAAAACATCTCGGACTCGCCAATAATTCCTCTAGTTTTCAAAGCAACCCTACATTTCGGACCCGCTGCAAAAAATACATAACATTTGTTGTTGCCGCTTGAATATCAAAATTGCTTAAAAAAGTATACAGTGGTACAAATCTATTGCCGTTGTTACTGCTCGTAAAATTAATTTGTTTCGTAAGCGTCTCACTTCAGAAAATTTATTAATGTATTAATGTATTAATGTTTAAATAATTAATTGTATTTATTAAGCACGACACTCTTTAATTGTGATTGCAAAAATGCAGCGTCTATATATAGCATATTTTTCAATTTGGTTCATTTATTTACATATGTATTTGCCTCACTTCCATTAACAATCCTACTTTCTTCATTAACAACACTCATTCAGTTTATTTTATAAACTAAAACAAATCATCAAAACAACAACCGGCCCGCCGACTCGGAACAGTCGCACAGACATCTCGCTTGTGTAGTCGAGATGTCATCGAAACAACCTCCGACTCGCCGACTCGGAACAATCGCAAAAACATCTCGGTTGTGTAGTCGAGATGTCATCGAAACAACCTCCGACTCGCTGACTCGGAACAATCGCAAAAACATCTCGATTGTGTAGTCGAGGAGCGAGTCAACTTTTGACTCGATTGTGATTTTGCAACGATGGCGATTCTCTCGATTGTCTAAACATCTCGGAATCGCCCATCACTAAATGAAATGTTTAATTTAAGTTGGAAATAATAATAGGGACAAACTTTAAATTCGATTGTTTTTCCAAATAAACTACAATATTACTGCTGCAGCTAGATTTAAACTAATGTTTAGTTGAAGCTCCTTTATTTTTTATAATTTCCTTACTTCTTCGTGGCATAGGGTTGACCAAATCAGCGCAATTTGCAACTGGTATTAAGTACCAAGCTTCTTTAATTTTTTTCCATAACTCTTGCTTATTTTTCCATTTTTGATCCCCCATCGTCTTCTTTAATATTCCCTATAGGGCTGAGGTTCGACAACTGTGAGGGCTACTCAAAAACAGCAACTTTCTTTCGTTCAAACTATGAGTTTTCGATTCTGGAGGCATGTTTGGGATCATTTTCGGCATCTAATGATATCAAGGAGGGTTGAAATGGTGCAGTTTTGAGTAGAACAATTAGCAACAGACCTCGATAAGTAGGACTAAATGGAAGAGATCCCAGAAAAGTTCCGTATCTGAGAAAAAACTATGTAAGCCAACGAACTGAAATTTTCCAGTAGCTTAAATTCTTTAGGACTGTGGCTGGTAAAGTAGGGAACAGCCAAAGTTTTTGTTATTAACTTTTAACCGGCAAAAAATAAAACATTTCCGCATTCAGCTTCGTGTTCCTAAGGTCAAAACACGTCGATTGGTTCCTTTTTTTTAATTTTGAAGAACTTTAGCAGTTAGCAAAACTAGGAAAATATGTACACATCTCGCTCCATACGGGTATGGCGCGCCAGCGCACGCCGCCGCGCCGATACGCCGATTTCACGGATTATGACGGCGGCGACCGATTATGAAGGTAATCGGCGGCGTCAATCGGCAGCGTATATGTCTAATATATATGTATGCATTTGCCTAATTTTTATTTTATATTAAATACCTAGTACCTAGATAGTACATACATAATACCTACTTGCGAACGGATACACATATCTACATATTTATATGAATTTATATATACCTAAATACTTGGGGCAAATAATTAAGTTAGGTACTAAATGTTTCATTTTTAGTTCTTTTTTCTGATAACAGATTTTTCACAGTATTCGTATACTAAGATGGTGCTTACGAGATCCTGCCAGTAGTATTTGGCAACGCACACTGGGGCCACTTATATATATGAGGACGCTCAAAATTCTGAAATCAACTTTTTTACATCAGAAGCGCTTTATCTGCACTAAAGCTGTTAATCTATAGCATCTTAACCCATTGACGGCCATGGGTTAACCCGTTGGTGACCTATGTTTTTTATTTTAGTTTCGAGTTTAATTTTCTTGAATCAGAATCGGTATATCGATACTAAAATAGTAAATCCCAAGAATTTTAACCCCTTAACGACCACGCATTAACCCATTTTTAACCAAATTTTTTCACTTAATTCTTAGATCAAAATATTTAAATCATATTAGTTTTATCTACACTAAAACCAGTAATCTTTGGAATCTTAACCCATTAACGGTCATGAATTAACCTATTGGTGACCAGTTTTTTTTAAGATCTATAAATAAATTATTTAAATCACAATTGGTATGTCTGTAGTATGGTGGCCGCAGTGGTGCAGTGGGTAGAGTGCTCGCCTGCTATGCCAGAGGTCTCGGGTTCAAACCCCAGTCCGAGCAAACACCAAAAAAAATTTTCTAATTAGTAAAAATCTAATTATTGGGGTTTTAAGAGCAGCGGTCACCTCCCGGCAGTGGGCGGCATACCCTCCGGGAGTATTTCTGCCATGAAAAACTTCTCAAAAAAAATGCATTCGCCGTTCGGAGCCGGCATTAAACTGTAGGTCCACCCAATTGGTACGAAAAACAAAAGGAGCACACCTCGTCAGAGTTATAATAGCGCCATTGTTTTATATTATTATTATATGTCTGTACAAAAATAGCCAATTTGTATTATATTAACCCATTAGCGGCTATTTATTAACCCATTGATGAAATATGTACATATGCATGTATACAAAAATGGTTTTCTCCAATTTTTTATTTCGAGATATTAAAAGTTTTATGTTGTCACAAGTATGTTTATATGGGAATTAGGAGTTTCAACGTGAGCGTTTTAAGCAGAACACATATTTCTCCACACATTTTCATTCATAACATAAAAAAAACAAAATTGGAGTAACACAACTTGTGCTTCAAAGAACTCATATTATAATCCAACATACAAGTCTAAATTAAAGAAAACTGGCTTGACAAGTAACCTTAACCACAATTTGTAATTAAAGTAACCAGTAAAAAATGGATCAACTAAATTTAAGATAGAACAGAATCTAATTCAACCAGATATAGGTGTTTTTTTTTAACTAAAATTGGAATGCAATTTTTAAACTCACTTTTTTTTTAAATGCGCACTTTGCTTTTGGTTCTGAACTCGGATTCTTTGTCACAAAGGACCATATTTTACTGCTGCATTTTTACATTTGCTACGTTTTTGCGCAAATTAAAAAAAATCCATTTTGAAAAAAAATATTTAAAAAAAAGAGGTACGTTTAGTTTTATACTAAAAATTAATTTTTTAAAACATCTAGTTCCAAAAAAAAAACACTCATCGATTATATAAGCTTCACTTAATGTTATGGAAAACGCAGAATAATAAAATTTTATATTCTTCTCTTACACCAACTATTTCAAATACATATTCAAATTTCTCACTTTGAAAAAAAATTATTTTTTGGAAAATTTGCCATGTTTGTGTATGGATAACTCAAAACTGAAAAACGATAAGAAGCTGAAAATTGGGCCAGAAGTGTAGAATTTTATAGGGAACAATACTGCGTTTTTATTTTTTTGAAAAACTCATTATTTAAAAACTGAATTTTGAGCACGCTCGGCCCCAGTGTGCAACGTAGAAATTTTGTTCAACTGCGACGATTTGAACGATTAACATGCATGCATACATATGTATGTTTGTATTTACATATGGATGGATGTATGGTTGTATGTATGTACATATATATATTAGCCATATACGCCGACAGTGATTCCGGCGGCGGCGGCGCTATTCCAAAAAAATTTCGGCGACGCCGGCGTGCTTTTTCGCGCCAGCGTGCCTGCCCCAAATCTACAAATCACAATCCTTATTAAAATATTAATTTTATTTAGTTACCTTAATAGCGCTGGCTGAATGGAATAAATAAACTAATTTCCACCTTAAATTGTTGAAACTTTTTTATTAACAGCAAAAAACAATTGTTACATAAAGTAAAATATTAAATAAAGAAAATAAATATTAAAGAATATACACAAATCCATATGTAAGGGTAAATTTAAATTCATTTGCTTATTTTGTATGATAATAAACATGCATACATATATTTACATATGTACTTATTTATATATATATAAAGCACTTTAAAATAAATACATATATGTATACACAGTTTTGGAAAAAATAATAGGGGCAAAATTTTGCAATTCTCCATTTATTTCATTTTAAAACCAAATAATAATAACCATATATTGATGCTTACACGGAGAGGACATGCTTCAACGACTCTGGGGTGGTTTTTGTATAATAATTTAATTTGTATGAATAAAAACAATGAAATTAGTGATGGGCGAGTCCGAGATGTTTTATTCGATTCTCTCGATTGTTGAAACATCTCGAATGCTCTCGATGGTTTTCATTCGTATTCGAGTCAAGTCGTAAATGGCCGTCAGTCGAAACAATCGCTAAAACATCTCGGACTCGCCAATAATTCCTCTAGTTTTCAAAGCAACCCTACATTTCGGACCCGCTGCAAAAAATACATAACATTTGTTGTTGCCGCTTGAATATCAAAATTGCTTAAAAAAGTATACAGTGGTACAAATCTATTGCCGTTGTTACTGCTCGTAAAATTAATTTGTTTCGTAAGCGTCTCACTTCAGAAAATTTATTAATGTATTAATGTTTAAATAACACTGGATCACAAAATGAAATTTTTTGTCTGTACTTTGGACGTGACTATCCTATCTATATGTAAAATCGGTCGCTGATTCCGAAAATCGGGTTCATTTTTAATTAACCCGTAAATGGGCTTGTATCTACCGCGCTGCCAATGTGCTGCTACTGCAGATGTGTAGGTATTGGTACAATATGCATAGAATGTACGCGTGCAGAGGCATTGCGCGACCTGGCTGTATTTACTTGATCGCCTATAACTTTTCCATTTTACAATGGATTTTCATCGTTGATAGCTTATTTTTTTGATAATAGAATGGAGCTTCATGAAAAGGAGTAAAACCGAAGGTAAAAATATTGGTTTTAAAGATATTGCCTGACAAAGTCAATTTTTTCTTCAAAAAATCGTAAAAAATCGAAAAAATTAAAATTTAATCGTCAATATTTCAGAAACTATAAGAGTTAGAGAAAAATGTTATAGGAGCCGTGAAAAGGAAATTTAATTTTATTTCGTTTGGTGTCACCCTAAGGAATATAACTCACTGTGTTAAAGAGATATACAGGATTAAGTGGACACATTGGCCAAATAACGGTAAATTGCCGATATCTCAAAAACCTTCCCATAGAATTAAAAATGAACCCGATTTTCGGAATCAGCGACCGATTTTACATATAGAAAGGATGGTTGCGTTCAGAGTATTTTTTGGCTGTAGAGCAGTGTAATTAATTGTATTTATTAAGCACGACTCTTTAATTGTGATTGCAAAAATGCAGCGTCTATATATAGCATATTTTTCAATTTGGTTCATTTATTTACATATGTATTTGCCTCACTTCCATTAACAATCCTACTTTCTTCATCAACAACACTCATTCAGTTTATTTTATAAACTAAAACAAATCATCAAAACAACAACCGGCCCGCCGACTCGGAACAGTCGCACAGACATCTCGCTTGTGTAGTCGAGATGTCATCGAAACAACCTCCGACTCGCCGACTCGGAACAATCGCAAAAACATCTCGGTTGTGTAGTCGAGATGTCATCGAAACAACCTCCGACTCGCTGACTCGGAACAATCGCAAAAACATCTCGATTGTGTAGTCGAGGAGCGAGTCAACTTTTGACTCGATTGTGATTTTGCAACGATGGCGATTCTCTCGATTGTCTAAACATCTCGGAATCGCCCATCACTAAATGAAATGTTTAATTTAAGTTGGAAATAATAATAGGGACAAACTTTAAATTCGATTGTTTTTCCAAATAAACTACAATATTACTGCTGCAGCTAGATTTAAACTAATGTTTAGTTGAAGCTCCTTTATTTTTTATAATTTCCTTACTTCTTCGTGGCATAGGGTTGACCAAATCAGCGCAATTTGCAACTGGTATTAAGTACCATTTTTGATCCCCCATCGTCTTCTTTAATATTCCCTATAGGGCTGAGGTTCGACAACTGTGAGGGCTACTCAAAAACAGCAACTTTCTTTCGTTCAAACTATGAGTTTTCGATTCTGGAGGCATGTTTGGGATCATTTTCGGCATCTAATGATATCAAGGAGGGTTGAAATGGTGCAGTTTTGAGTAGAACAATTAGCAACAGACCTCGATAAGTAGGACTAAATGGAAGAGATCCCAGAAAAGTTCCGTATCTGAGAAAAAACTATGTAAGCCAACGAACTGAAATTTTCCAGTAGCTTAAATTCTTTAGGACTGTGGCTGGTAAAGTAGGGAACAGCCAAAGTTTTTGTTAATAACTTTTAACCGGCAAAAAATAAAACATTTCCGCATTCAGCTTCGTGTTCCTAAGGTCAAAACACGTCGATTGGTTCCTTTTTTTAATTTTGAAGAACTTTAGCAGTTAGCAAAACTAGGAAAATATGTACACATCTCGCTCCATACGGGTATGGCGCGCCAGCGCACGCCGCCGCGCCGATACGCCGATTTCACGGATTATGGCGGCGGCGATTATGAAGGTAATCGGCGGCGTCAATCGGCGGCGTATATGTCTAATATATATGTATGCATTTGCCTAATTTTTATTTTATATTAAATACCTAGTACCTAGATAGTACATACATAATACCTACTTGCGAACGGATACACATATCTACATATTTATATGAATTTATATATACCTAAATACTTGGGGCAAATAATTAAGTTAGATACTAAATGTTTCATTTTTAGTTCTTTTTTCTGATAACAGATTTTTCACAGCAGAAAATACCTTTTCAGAAGAAGCACTGCTCGCAGGAGTGGCCAGTATGGTACAGCTCAATTTATATAAGTTGGGATAGCTATTCTTATTACCCTCCCACCATTCGTTCACATTAAAATCGTCAGTATTACTCGTAGCTACTCGAAGCACTTTGTAAGACTGAAGCTCCTGATTAATTATTTCATCCGGGGTTAGGGTTGTTTCAGGTTCTACGAAACCCAAAAAAGTTTTCTGTGCTTCGAAATTGGCGAATCCCGATAGCTTTCGTCAATATTTGGAACGATATTTTGAATACCTTTTAACAGCTTCATACATTCCAGCTCAACAGTTTTCTTTTCATGTTGCATAAGCTGTAAAAGTTTGTTAGCAGGCGGAAACAAAAAAGTGCAATTTTGTGGAAAATGGTCGCGTATTGCGATACCATCGTTTTTAAATAAAATTTCAGCCTTTGTTTAAAATTCATAACTGCGTTGATATCATCATTGTTATCTTGGCATCCTGTTATTAACTGGTGAATATATATGGGTACTAAATGCAGCGTGGCGTAGTTTTCACCTTCCAAATAGAACTTATGCTTCACTAAATTCGACGTCGATTTCATGATGTAGCTCAGAAACTTTTCGCAAATTTTGCAGATAACGAAGTTACTTATTTCTTCTCCATTACCCTTAACAATATTTGCAAAGACTTTCCACACCTTGCTTCTCCCTTGTACTTCTTTCAATATATATTCTCCATTTTGTAGTTGTGAAGAACGTGAATCTGATAAAGCTTCCATTTTCAGTTATTATTATTATTTGAGAGATATTGGCGCAAAAATATTGTCTGATACAATAAGTAATTGTTGTTTCCAACAATCCATTGCTTAAATAGTAAAAATAAGAAAACAACCGAACATCGATTTTTAGGCCCGAAAGGAATATATTAGCCTGAAGTCGTAAAAAAGGCCGAAGTTAGCTCGTCAACTAATAAAAATGGCGTTGCTAGCCTAGAATTTCACTGACCTGTTTTATGATCAACAGTTTACACTTTTCCGTTTCTCGTCTACCTAAACCCAAACTCTCAAGGGAAAAGTGATTTCCACCGTGATAAATTCATCTACACTATTTTTTCACTTGAAAGTTATTCCTTAGATAATACTTAAAAACATCTTTCAAAAAATTTTGGAGAGGGAAAAATTTGGTATAACAGTTATTATTTATGGTCTTCATCTAAAGTGATAAAGTAATAAATTGTAAAATTTATCAGTTTATCTGCATTTTTACATGAACGCACCTTGGTAAATAATTGTTTAAACTCTTGTCTGCTGTCAGTGTCAACTTGATTAAATAAAACCCCAATAAAATTAACAAAAAATGCATATAAAATTTGTGTAGAAATTATTTTAATAAATCGTGCTGAAATGCCGAAGGAAAGCATAATTTCTTCTTTTAAATTGAAAAAGTAAAACTGACAATGTGTCAGACTTGAATTTTACCGAAATTTATAAATTTATGCAACAAAATCGTTCGGTAAAGTGATAAACTTTGCTTAAATATATTTTCATACAAATGTTGACAGATAATTTATGACAATTATTATTTTATCACTTTACCCCATTTACCAGCAGTTTATCACTTTGGATAAAGACCCTTATTATTTTATTGAAAACAACAAATTTTTTCTGTAAATTTTATTTAATTAAATATAAAAATATAGTTTGAGGTATTCATTGATTCAAAACATAAAATATCTACATACCTGCATGCGAATTTATTTTTTTATAAATAAATATACGTATTGTATGTATATATGTATATGCATCTCTATGCATCATAGCTAAGCTTAGAACGACGTTAAACGTCATTAGATTATTTTATTTTAATCAATTATAATAATTAAACGTTCTGCTTTAATAACTATAACATATGTACATATGTTTAGTTTTAAGGTAAGAAATAATAAGGATAATGAAATAAAGGATAAAATAGCTCCAGCATAGCTAGGAATAAAATTTTGAAGCTATTATGTACCAAGTATAGGTTCAAGGTTTTTTAATTTTGGAAGCCTTCTTAGATATTTGCATGATTATACTTTTTTTACTACCTAGTCTGAGTAAAAGAAAAAATTTAAATACTACCTGCTCTATGAACTCGTTAAATATGTATACGCAAAATATTAATATGCTTATAATAAACAAGTAAGGAAGCCTAAGGGTTAGGCATGGGTAACACTGTGCTGCGCCGCGCAATTGCGCTGGCGCCAACCCTGGTGTTATTGCGCTAACTCCGATTTGGAAAATGCGCCAACTCAATATAGCGCCAACTCAGTATAGCGCCAACTCAATGTAGCGCCAACTCAATGATGCGCTATTGCAATATAACACTGACTCAATTTCGTGCGCTAACACCAGCACCAATATAGCGCTAGTGTTAAATGGCACCACCACAAAGCCAATAACAGCACAGCGTATATGACACCGTCACAATTATGTATGCTAACGCCAATACCGAACCATCGCTAATACGAAAGGGTATTGATATTTTACTTTCACAAATAAAGAAGACAAAATTGACATTATCTGTGAATAGGAGAGAAAAATATAATACAAACTAAATTAAATAAAATATTTATTATCATATAGTATATTTTTGTTACGCATGGTAAATGGTAAGGGGAAATTTCGATATAATGCGCCCGGACCCGGAATCTTTCTTTTTAATAGGGTGGAGCCGACACTCGTATTTCATAATGAAGATGCCGAAAAACGAGATGCCAGCATATTTTCACAAATATACGCAAATTATTTTTAAAATTAAATTTAATTGTAGCACAATTATTCTGCAAGCGTGTATGTAAGCAGAATTGCGCCAAAAGAAATAAAACGGGTATAGTAGACAGTAAGAAGCGAGCAAGTGTTATTTATCGATTATTCCATGGCAATTGCGCTAAAGGTGTTATTGCGCCAAAACCGTGCGCGGCGCCACGGTTGGCGCTGGTGTTATTGTATCAGCGCCAAAAAAAATTGCGCCATTACCCATGGCTACTAAGGCTGCGTTTATGTCGGAGCAATAAAAGAAAGAAAGAGAGCAGTGGGCGATATACGCTTATCGGACTAGCGCTATTGAGTGTTTATGTCGGAGCAATATAAGAAAGAAAGATAGCAGTGGGTGATATACGCTTATCGGAATAGCGCTGTTATCTGTGTATATTGAAGCTATGGATTTGTCTTTAGTGTATTGTGCTACTTAAATCATACAAGCTGTACGTTTCAGATGAAGATGATTCTGTATTCTTATCCTCAGCGACAAAACATTTTATTAATACAAAAAACAAAAAAAAAAACGCAAATTGTGCATAAAAAGTAATATGTAAAAACATAAACAATATTCCTCTTATTCACAAGAAATAATAATAAACTTATAAAATATTAAGAATCGAAAAATTTTATGAAAATGTCACTTAAAAATTTTTAAAACCTATTTTATTTTTTTATGCATGAAATCGTATATATTTACTTACGTATGGACTTCATTTCACATGCTACGGCCGTCCACAGTTTATCCAAGACAAACCTATTGTGATGATTTGGATTTTTTTTATCCCACAAGGGTTGCCTTTTATAAATTGCACTGATGAAACTTTCTGTGTTCATAATGAATAGCGCTAATTGACTAAAGAAAATCAATGAATTAATTTTCTTCGCTCTTATACTTTGATACGCGCTTATAGCACAGCTCCGACATAAACAGAAGTACAGAACTCCCATTTACAATTTTCGTTGCTAGTATGCTCTCTTTCTTCTATTGCTCCGACATAAAAACTACACGCGTTTCCCGTAAGGTATTTTCTCTGCTATGATAATAGCGCTAATGTGGAGAATTTCTTTAGTCACCCACTGCTCCGACATAAACAGAAGTACAGAACTCCCATTTACAATTTTCGTTGCTAGTATGCTTCCTTTCTTCTATTGCTCCGACATAAACACTATACGTGATTTCTGTAAGGTATTTTCTTTGCTATTATCTGTGGTGTCGCAGCTCCGACATAAACAGAAGTACAGAACTCCCCTTTACAATTTTCTTCGCTATCTTTCTTTCTTTCTTCTATTGCTCCGATATAAACGCACCCTAAGTTCGAGTGGAATCGAACATTAGATACTCAGTTCTATGCTTTCATTGTTTGTTTGCGTTTGATGGTGTATTTTATATAAAGCGAGTGCTGCATAAAGTGGGCGTAGCCACGCCCATTTTCAAGGTTTTTATCAATCATCCAACTAAGCATATGAATATTATTGTTTATGCAAAATTTCATTCCTTTATGACTTCTAGTTACAAAGATGTCACGTTACAAATTCCCAAAGGGTGTTCCAGAAATATCTTTGTTAAAAAGTAGGGGTGGTCATAAACCGATTTGAATATATTTTTGTAATGATATATCTTTATATTTGATAGAGATATGGCTTAAAATGTTTTTATTAGGTCACATTATAATAAACATATATAAAAGTGGGCGTGGCCGTCAAGCGATTTTAACTATTTTCCGTCCAAACGTTTCCCTAAGTAAGTAAATCACGCGTACCAAATTTCACCGATATATCTGTTACGGTTTCTGAGTTATAACATATAAAACTTTCAATGTTTGACCCTTAATAAGTGGGCGTGGTACCTCCCATTTTTCAAAATTTCATCAAATTTCTTCATAGGGGCCTGAGCTCAACACGTGGGTAAAATTTCATCGCTCCAGCTATATTAGTGACTGAGATACCAAATTTCCGATTTTTTCTATATAGGAAAAGTGGGCATGGTCATGGTCCGATTTCGCCCATTTTCAATACCAACTGTCCCAATCTCGATACCAACTTGTATTTCAAATTTCAGCAAAATATCTAAATTTTTGCGCGAGTTACGGTGTTTAAAGACGGACGGACAGACGGACGGACATGGCTCAATCGATTTCTCTTTTCACCCTGATCATTTTGATATATATAAGTCTATATCTATCTCGATTATTTCAGTCTGTTACAATCCACCTTTATGTGATTAAAACTATAATACTCTGTGTAGTAGTACAGCTGAGTATAAAACGAAAATTACATTTATACCTGGTATGTCCATACATACATACATATGTACGGTATATATATTGAGACGGTAATGCCAGTAGGTGGAAATGTCAAATACTGCTTACGTCACAGGACCAATAAAGCCGCGAACAACCAAACAAACAGCTGTGCCAATTGCAAAAGGAAATGACGTATGAGGACCTTATACTTTTTTTTAAAACCGAAAGAAATATGGCGGCCAGCGAACTGACATGACCTTTTAAATGGATCATGATACATATGTATGTATGTAAGTATGTTCATACCCAGTTGGAATCTTACAACATCAATTTAGGAAGCATGAATTGGAGCCGTGTATTCATGCCAGTACAAATGCTCGTATATTTCCTTTTTACACGTATATTTCTCAGGGAGCATGCATACCCTAATCCTTCATTTGTATCAATGCTGAAAGCATTCAGAAGCACTAATCAATTGTAAAAAATAAAATAATTTATAATTTCATGCATATCACATCCACATCGCATGATATTTTTTCATGTAAATAGCATTCGTATTTTGGGTGAATCAAGATTTTATATAACTTGTTTTTTTTTTTTCAAATCATGCTCTGTACGCACTTTCCCATGCGCACAACATGCATACTTCGTGTATCAATACATTCGATTCCCAGTTGAAATCAGATGTATTGATACACGAATTATGCATGCTGTGTGCATGGAAAAGTGCGTACAGAGCATGATTTGTGAAAATAAATAAATATTGTTCACATAAAATTATGAATGCTGTATGCATGAAAAATATGAATACTTTATGAGTTTTCGGTGTGTATAATTTGTATATATACATGAAATATCCATGCGATATGCATGCGTATGCATTATAAATTTTTTAATGATATACATACATATCTACTTTATGATATTTTTCTTTCAATATACTGAGAGCTCTTTTTTTTATACTCAGCTGTACTAGTACACAGAGTATTATAGTTTTGATTTCCTAACGGTGGATTGTAACAGAATGAAATAATCGAGATAGATATAGACTTATATATATCAAAATGATCAGGGTGAAAAGAGAAATCGATTGAGCCATGTCCGTCCGTCTGTCCGTCTGTCCGCCTGTGAGCACGATAACTCGCGCAAAAATTGAGATATTTTGATGAAATTTGAAATGTAAGTTGGTATCAAGACAGGAACGGATGGTATTGAAAATGGGCGAAATCGGACCATGACCACGCCCACCTCCCCTATATAGTAAAAATCGGAAATTTTGTATCTCAGTCACTAATAGAGCTAGAGTGATAAAATTTCACACACGTATTGAGCTCAGGCTCTTATGAAGAAATATGGTGGAATTTTGGAAAATGGGCGGTGCCACGCCCACTTATTAAGGGGCAAACATTGAAAGTTTTATGAGTCATAACTCAGAAACCGTTGAAGATTATTATTATTATTATTATTATTATTATTATTTATTGAATAAAATATCGGTTGTGTTTTAAGAAGAACTCTTTTACAACACATCAATTGGTACATTATTACATTTTACAATCTTAAATCTAAGGTTTTTATAAAAATTATAGTTAGAATTATAATTAGACTTACATAAATAAATTTCTACACCTATTTGAAAGGGAAAGAAGGGAAGGAGAAGAAAAGATAGATGAAACAATAGATAAGGAGGACAATTAATTTCTATCTCATCCATCATGTGCAAGTAAAGTATCTATGTATCACTTTTTTGTAGTTTCCCCTGTTCAGCCCTGCCTTGACAGCGTCAGGAATGGAGTTCCATAGCCTCACAGCATTAATGAAAAAAAGTCTGGATGAACACAAGCTGGAATACCTAGGGATAATCAGATTAAGGTGCCTGTTGGACTTAGCAAGTTGCAACTTCTCATAAAGATATCTTGGAGTTTTGAATTCCAAGAGCCTATATACGTATATACAGTTCCTGGCAGAAATATAGTCAAAAATACCACATCCAAGAACTTTTGTTTTCCATGAGGAAATGTGGTCGTACTTTCTCAAACCATACACATAACGAGTTACATTATTGTATAATACATCAATTTTATGGGCAGATGCAGAATCAAGCTTACTATAAACCAGCTCAGAGTATGTGATATGAGGAACAATAAGCTGTATAGCAAGCTTTCTTCTGGTTTCCAAAGGTGTAAACATTGCAGACATTCTTAATCTACGTAAAACAGAATAAACATTACTCACAATTCTATTTATATGGTCGGAACAATTTAACATTGAATTAACAACGAAGCCTAAGTTTTTAATTTTGTTAGTAAACATCAGAGCTCTATCACCAACAAATAGTTTTGGAATATCTAAAGTATGTACAGTACTACTACACACAGGCAAGACAAATGATTTCGCAGCATTCAAACGCAGACCATTATCACAGGCCCATTGCGAGATAGCAGACAGGTCTTCGTTAATTCTGAAACACAAGTCCTCGACAAGACCAATACGGCTAGACAGGTACAGCTGAATGTCGTCAGCATAAGCATGGACGTTTACATATTTACACACTGAAAATATATCGTCAACAAAAAGACTAAACAAGTGAGGACCAAGTACAGAGCCTTGCGGAACACCACACTTAACAGCACAGAACTTCGAAGATACACCTTTACAAATTACTTTTTGCGATCTTCCCATTAGATAGTTTGACATGAGTTTCACGGAACCATTCGAAAATCCAAAATAATGATTAAGTTTGTCACAGAGCAAGTCATGTTTTACTAAGTCAAATGCTTTTGAGAAGTCAAGAAGGCAAAGCAGAGTTAAGTCACCATTATCAAACTGTACTCTTATGTCGTCGAGTATTTTTAACATAGCCGTAGAGCAACTATGATTGGGTCTGAATCCTGATTGTAGTGGGGATAGTAGATTATTCCTATGGACGAATGAAGAAATTTGCACAGTCATTAAAGACTCGCACACTTTAGAGAAGACAGGCAAAACACTAATTGGTCTAAAATCACTGGGGTCTACAGCAACATTTTTCTTTGGTACAGGGATAATAACAGCTTGCTTCCACTTCGTAGGAAAACAGGAGGTTGTAAAACAGTGGTTTATCACATGTGTCAAGGGACCTAATATAAATGGTAGTACAAGCTTCACAAATTTTAAAGGTATTCCATCCTCACCAACAGCATTCGATTTTATACCCATAATTGTCTTGAAAACTTCTGTCTCAGTGACGGCAGTAAACTCAAATTGCTCCTTCATTGCGCGCTGGTTATATAAACGCTTATTAAGTGCACTATTACTCTTATCATTCAGGGAACCCAAATAACAATTGAGTATGTCAGGATCGATGTTGCATTCACCCTTGTGGTCACCATGCACATTTAGACTTCTTAAGTTGCGCCAGAGATCTTTAGAAGGGAGCCCTGGATTCAACTTGCTGTTACAATATGTCCGCTTCGCTTGCCTTGTTACGAAGGTAGCTTTGTTTCTAGCTGCTTTGTATTGCCTCCAACCGTTATCAGTAGGATCTCTTTTCCATTTAGTGTAAAGCCTATTCCGAAGCTTAATAGCAGTTTTAACCTTACAGTTGTACCAAGGACATGAAACATTTAAAATTCGAATACTACGTTTAGGAACATGTACATCAAACATATTTACTAATACATCATTCAAAAATTCAAGTTTTTCATCCACAGTCTCAACAAGCCAAAATAAAGTCCAGTTAACATTTGACATATCATAGGACAATTCACTCACATTTACAGATTTATAGTCACGATACACAGTGTTAATATTACCAGCACAGGAATTGAACTTCACATCTAATGCACAGAATATTAAATCATGGTCTGACAGGAAGTCATACTTGGAGATATGATCAGGGTTAGAGGCAATAAAAAGGTCTAGTAAACTGGGGTTGGAGTTACGCGCATATCTTGTTGGGACATATTTATTGACTACAGTGAGACCCGCTGTTGTTATATGGTCGAGCAGCTTATTAGTATAGGAATCGCCCACTAGAATATTTACATTGAAATCCCCACATATAACAAAACGCTCGTAATCAATCAGAAATGGCGATAGCTCAACAAAAAAGGAGTCTAGCAAGCAAGATCTATGAGGATTGTACACGCAGGAAACAAGTATTTTGGTGATATTATCAGAGATTTCTGCAATGATAAACTCAGTTTGAGCATTCCTCGATTCAGCCAAAACACTGATTTTCAAGGAAGACTTATAGTAAATTGCAACTCCCCCTCCTCTTTGTTTTGTTCGATCAACTCTATAGAGATTGTAACTCGGTATGTGGTAATAAAAATTGGAAACTTCAGGTCTAAACCACGTTTCTGAGACACATATGATATCCACATCCGAATCTCCAAAAATATCTCTTACATAATCCAACCTGTCACCGTTTAGACTTCGTGCATTAAAATGCACAATTTTGAGGCCATTTGATTTTTTGCACAATATATTTATTAGTGCCTTATAATTTTCATTAATGCTTGAGGCGAATTTCCTACAGGGTAATGAGTCCATCAAGCTGAAATGCTGAAGGAGAAACCACAAACAGCAACAAATTGCAGATACCACTAATACACAAATGAATGTATGAGACAGCAATAAAGTAGACAAAAGATAGAGAGGGAAATTGTGAACAGAAGTTAACTAATATCATATAGGGTAAGTAAGAGAATATTAAGTTTGTAGACAGTGAGAGGGAGAAGGAATAATAAACATAAAAACAAACATATCTTAAAAATAGCATTATGCAATTCTTACAGTAAGCAAACATATATGTATCTATTTTTACTGCGCTCCATTGCCAATAACAGCGTTCACATCAGCTCTACTATTTACCACCATCGCCTCTTCACCCTGCTTACGGCTCACATATACTTTTCCGCGAAGAGAGAATGCTGATAGCAACTGCTTTTTGCGTTTAAGCTCCGACGAGTATTTCATTATGTCGCGCAGCCTATTTGGCAAACTTTCATACATATGAACTCTCCCATATCCCGGTAGCCCAATGTCAGATAACGAGATGGATCTCTTTTGTGACTTGCAAAATTGCGCAACAGATTTAAAGAGTGCATTGCGGTCAGCTGCAGAGCAAAGCTTAACCACAATAGGGCCAGTGGTGTTTTTTTGTAGCCCAGCAGGTCTAACACGAAAAACATCACGCAAAGTTGGAGCATTATGTTGCGCTGCACTGCAAACTTTTGCAAATATTTCTGACAAACACTCACCAGAAACTTGAGGGATTCCGTTCAGAATCAAGTCAGTCGACGCAGCAGCAGTTTCAAGAGCAGTCAACTCTTTTTGAGCAGCAACCAAATCTCTGCGAAGAGTGCATACGTCAGCACACGCATTCTCCACTACCATTGTTCTCTTTTCAATAGTCGCAATTGACTTTTTAATTATGTCAGTTTCAGAGAATAGTTCGCTTCGAAGAGAGAGTGCATCAGCGCGTGCGGTCTCAGTAGCGGCAATAGACTTTTGCAAGGCTTCTCTTTCAGCCATCAACTCATTGCGGAGTGCGAGTACGTCAGCACACACGCTCTCAACTAACGCAACTCTTTTCTCCACTGATTCGAGTGATTTAACCAGATTTGCGGTTTGTGCAGTTAACTCACCCATTTTCTGCATCATTCTCTCCTCCGATTTCTTCACTACTTCAGTTAACTGATCTATGATTTCATCCCGTTGCTTTTTCATTCTCCTCTCGATTCTCTCTGATTCTGTTGTTGTTGGTGCAGTTGGTGATTGACGCGGAGAAACTTGCCTTCTCAGAGTTTGCTTTCGATCTGCCATGGTTAGTGTTGTTGGGGGTTTTTTTTTTTTTATTTTTTTTCCTGGTATGACTTCAGCTGAAGCGAAAAGCTGGTGATGCAGGAAGATTCAAATGGTAATCCAAGCAATACAGTCAGTGACAGCACTCCGACCCACAATCATGCATGCAGCCCAGAGGTTCGCGGAAATTATTGAAATTTGAATGAAATTTGGTAGGCGTGATATACTTACTTAGGCAAATGTTTGGACGAAAAATTGCCAAACTCGGTTGACGACCACGCCCACTTTTATATATGGGTATTATAAAGTGACCTAATAAAGGCATTTTAAGCGATATCTCTGTCAAATATAAAGATATATCATTGAAATTTTATGAAAGGTGTCCAACTATGGACATAAAACAAAAAATACAAAAATTTTGGAAAATGGGCGTGGCACCGCCTCCTTTTAGAAGCAGGAATATACGACATTTCTGAGCCCATAGCTCGACAACTAATCGATATATTATGACGAAACTTGGTGTATACACTTTCACTACTTGTAGTAATACATGTTCAAAATTTTAGCGAAATCGGTTGACGACCACGCCCACTTTTATATATGGGCATCATAAAGTGGCCTAATAAAAACATTTTAAGCGATATCTTTGTCAAATATAAAGATAATTCATTGAAATTTTGTGGCATGAGTTCTACAATAGATCGGAAACAAAAAATAGAAAAATTTCGGAAAATGGGCGTGGCACCGCCTCTTTTCAGACAAAGGAATCAACGAGATTTCGGAGCCCATAACTCGACAAATAATTGAGATATTATGACGAAACTTGGTTTGTACACTTTTATAACTTGTGTTAATAGACACGCAAAAATTTATTGAAATCGGTTTATGACCACGCCTACTTTTTAACAAAGATATTTCTGGAACACCCTTTGGGAATTTGTAACGTGACATCTTTGTAACTAGAAGTCGTAAAGGAATGAAATGTCGCACAAAGAATAATATTCATATGCTTAGTTGGATGACTGATAAAAATGTTGAAAATGGGCGTGGCTACGCCCACTTTATGCGGCACTCGCTTAAATAAAATACACCCTATATCGAACAAACGCAAACAAACAATGAAAGATACAGCTTAGTATCTAATGTTCGATTCCACTCGAACTTAGGCTTCCTTACTTGTTCATTTTACGTTTTGTCTTGAAAATTTTCATTTTGTCAAAAATATTTATTCGAAAAAATTTCAACGATCATCATCGTCATCACCACTTTCTACTTATACGTAGAGATTTACCCGATTAATCTTTTGCAAAACCTCTAGCGTTATCAGTTTGTACCGTCCCTTTGATATCCTTCTTTTGCATATTTGCGCAACTTAACGGGCTGACCATATCGATTTTGGTAAGAAAACGTACGCATTGTGGACGTGCATTGTTAAAGAAATATAACGAGATGATCCAGGGTTAGTTCTATCTCTGTTTTGTGGGACAAAACCACCAAATTTATTTTCAGTAGATTGTATATAACAGTTTTATTATATTCCGAGCTGTATACAATCTTCAGTTTCATAGACATTGAATAACAATATGGCTATTCGTGTCAAAACATATTTCAGGGTGACTCCCCACCATAATATGACCTTCAATCAAATTGCAATGGTTATAATATCTGTTTAATAGGAATTTTAATAATTCTATGAGAATGTTACTGAAACTGTATTAATGCAACATTCATACTACCCTATTAATTCAGAATTAGTACCTTTGTATGTATAAACGATCTATACATCCGATATATGCTGTATGAGTGATTCTGCATGCTTTCAGCATTTTTTCAAGAGTATGCATACAATATGATACATATGAGGAGTTAGAGTATGCATGCTCTCTGAGAAACCATACGTGTAAAAAGGAAATAGACGATCATTTATACTGGCATGCATACACAGCTCCAATTCATGCTTCCAAAATTTATGTTGTATGCATAAGATTCCAACTGGGATCATTATGGTTTGTATAATTGTGTATAGCTGGTACACATATGTAAATATGTATATATCCAGTTAAAGCACATCAATAAATTTACGGAAACTTGCTTAAGATTCCGAGAACTTCTTCTGGTATCCGAACATTTGTGCTAACAACATCGAACATGAACATTGAGATAGATAGAAATGCTTCATTCTCGGTGCTGAAGCAAAATTTCACGCCACTGAAGTACTTCACTGCTCGAACACTTCGAAAACCATGCATGTGCTACAGCGAGTGCAACACAGCATGTTCGGTATCGAGATGTCTTGCGCAGCTCTTTAATACGTATGTATGTATGGACAAACATTAATTAAAATACCAAATAGCAATAAAGAATGCAATAAAACAGGCAAAAAATATAATAGACACCAAGATAGTCTACACTCTCACGGCAATGAATCCATCGGCCCCGTCACTGATCGTACTACCCAGGGTTGGCAACTCGGAGAAAAAAAATTATTGTACCAGAGCCGTCAAATTATTGTATTTGGAACAAAATTATTGCACATTTCAAAATTACGCGTGCGGCCTAATACTATGTTCATGCTGGATTTGAAATGCAACATTTTGCATTTCCGAAGATAGCTTTTCGAAAAGCTGCCGCATTTTGTAAATACGCATTTGAGAAGTTCGAAACAAATGGATCAAATAACCCAGACTACGTATATCAGGTTTTGAGGTTTTTTTTTTGTTTTGACTAATTAAAAAAATATAACAAGAATTTATAATGATATATACACTAATTTTACAAACCAAACGTACCAACCGCTTTGGTATCAATTTTGATCTCTTTGTTTTGTTTACTTTCGTTAATTACATGTAGAGTGACGTCATCATGGGAGCTCGTGTGCCCATTGCTACTCTATATGCGTAATCTTGTAGGTATTTCGTTCTGGTATTGCCAGAGTGTGGCCACTCTTTTCCATTCGAATGGCAAATTTTTTCGAAGATTACAGGATTGTGTTTAGCATTTACGTTCAAAATGCAGAAATGAAGTCGCATTTGCATTTCGGTAGAGAATTTTGTATGCATAAATGTAACATTTAATGTTGTATTTTATGCTAAATGCGAAAATGTCTCCGAAATGCTAAATGCAGGCTCAGCATGAACATAATATAACCTAAGCGTCTTGCGTTTCCTAATTCTTATTTCAAAATGAAATATTTAATTTAATTTTTGGAATTGATATTAATATTAGTTTTAATAAATAAAAGGTACATATTTGTATTATTTCAAATATCTTAGAAAAAGCAAAAAGAGAAACACATAAGAATAAAAACATATGGAGAGTTGCCAGAGTTACAAGAATTTTAAATCAGTGATGTGTAAACAACATAATAAACTTAATTTCTGTGGTATAGTACTTGAATCTTATAATATTTTTTATAAAATGAATATCGTTGAAATTATTGTACTTTTATCGATATTGTACGCGTAGAATTGAGGATTGAAAAAGTCGTGAAATGTACGTGTACAATAATTATTGTACGGTTGCTGACAATGGCACTACCTAAAATCCACAAAGCAGGAACACCTATGCGACCAATAGTAAACCATAAATCGGCACCAGGATATAGACTATCAAAATATCTAAATACATATGCTACTAACCGAGAGACTAGACCTGTCCAATAAATATACAATCAAAAACACAACGAAACTAGTCAAAAAACGTAACAACCTGAACGTACCTAAGGACTCGAAACTGGTATCGCTTGAAGTGAAGGATCTATACCCTTCGATACCACTGACAGAAACACTAAAAACTCTAACTAAAATGCTGACAGAAAAAACGAACAGAGACATTGCAACAGAGATCGTAAATACACTGAAAGTAAGACAATGCATGGAGACGCATTCGGGAAAAAATAATTGTGCACAGTATAGATGAATGCAAGGCGAAATGGAACAATATTAAGATATCTTACAATAACAATTAAAAAAAATATTATTATTATAATAATATTATAATCATGATAAAGATAAAACCAGCGCACCAAAATCAAATTTGAAGTTGGCCAGCGAAGTCGATTTGTCAAGAGATGATACACGGACATCCACTTTAAATGAAAATCCAGATACATCAATAGATCGCCAGACGACATTTTGGTGCCAAAAATGAAAATGCTTGAACAAAAAGATAGCAAATGGACAGTTTTCGGGCAATATATGACAATGTAAATGAGAGAAATTTCCTCAAAAGGTGAGAAAACGGTAAATAAGTTACATGCCGAAATTATAAAACGAACAATGGAAGTACTATTGGCAGTAAATAAACCTTAATAATAAAATAAATTTCTTGCAAAAACTATGTATATGTGTACATATCGTCGTTTAAAGAGCAAAACCGCGTATAGACCAAGTACAAACCGCATACGTGAATTTTGGTAAAAATGAGATTTCCCCAAAAACACCATCTTGGGGTCCGACCCCATCCATTCATACAAGAATTTTGATGCGTAGTTCCAATGTTAAAATTCTTTTATGAATGGATGGGGTCGGACCCCAAGAAATCTCTGGGGAAATCTCATTTTTGGCAAAATTCACTTATGCGGTTTGTACTCGGTCGATACGCGGTTTTGCACTTTAACGACGACTAGAGGTTACCCGCGGGTTTCACACCACGTGCTTTTAAAAATATTAGCATATTGAGTTAGTCCAAAAAAGTTACATAGAAAAATATCATTCTTGACGTCAAAGATAGTTTTCTTATTTTTTTTTGTCCGTTGAGTACGTAATTATCTCATATGCCCAACACCAATTTTCAGTACCCTACTATAAATATTTCAAGAGATTTTCACTGTAAAAATTTCAGTCTGTATTGGAGGTGCCCATCCCTGCTTTACCGAGACCTAGCGTTTTTACCCGTTCAATACATAGTTATCTCACATGCCCTCACACCAGTTTTCAGTACCCTACTACAAACATTTCCAGAGACATTCGCTGTGAAAATTTCAGTTTGTATCGAGGTGCCCATCCCTGCTTTACCATGACCTAGTGTTTTTCCCGTTTAATATATAGTTATCTCACATGCCCTCACACCATTTTTCAGTACCCTACTACAAATATTTCCAGAGATATTCGCTGTGAAAGTTTCAGTTTGTATGGGAGGTGCCCATCCCTGCTTTACCAAGACCTAGCGTTTTTACTCGTTTAATACATAGTTATCTCACATGCCCTCACACCAGTTTTCAGAACCCTACTACAAATATTTCCAGAGATATTCGCTGTGAAAATTTCAGTTTGTATGCGAGGTGCCCATCCCTGCTTTACCAAGACCTAGCGTTTTTCCCGTTTAATATATAGTTATCTCACATGCCCTACCCTACTACAAATATCTGCGGCCGCTGTGGTGCAGTGGGTAGAGTGCTCGCCTGCTATGCCAGAGGTCTCGGGTTTAAACCACGGTCCGAGCCAAAGACCAAAACAATTTTTCTAATTAGTAAAAATCCAATTATTGGGTTTTTTAAGAGCAGCGGTCACCTCTCGGCAGTGGGCGGCATACCCTCCGAGTGTATTTCTGCGATGAAAAAGCTTCTCACAAAAAATGCATTCGCCGTTCGGAGCCGGCATAAAACTGTAGGTCCACCCAATTATTAGGAAAAACAAAAAGGAGCACACCTCGAATTGGGAGAGAAGCTCGGTCATAAAACTCGTCAGAGTTATAATAGCGCCATTGTATTATATATTACTAGTAAACCCGGCCACGCGATGCTGTGGTTTTCAATTACACTGTGCGACAATTTGAGGGTAGAAGACCACTTATTGCCACATTTGAAAATTTTTTGACATACCTTCATAGCTACTGGTTTTATTTTCTGTGGACCTAGATTTTTTATACAAAGATTTTTACCAAGGAGCCCCATAGTGAAGTTTTCTGCCGAATATTTTTCTAGACTATGGTAAACTTAAAGCGACCTCCAAAATGCCATTTGGCGCGCTCCTCCTTTTCTTTCTAGTTCTCTTTCTCTTCCCCTTTCCCCTTTATTTGCGCTTTATTTTCCCTTTATCCATTTTATTTTTCATATTTCCTCTTTCGCTTCCTGTCCTTCGCCATATCCGTCCCTTTCATTTTCCTCTTCCCTTTCCTTTTATTACCCATCTTCAGTGCTAGGCCTTGCATGACACTTCAAATTTAAAAATGAGATAAACTGTAGCGTAAAAATGGATTATTGAACGGTGGCACCCTTTTTGTAAAAATTTTAATAAATTACTCATTTCCATGCTAAGTCCTTTCATATGACACCTCAAATTTAAAAATTAAACAAACTATAGTAAAACTGAATTTTTGAACAGGTGGCAACCCTTTTTGAAAATTTTTTATTAAATTGCTCAATATCAGATCAAGCCCCTTCATATGGTACCAAAAATTTTAAAATCAAACAAACTATACAGTAAAATTAATTTTCAAACATCTGGCAACCCTTTTCAAAAAAATTAAACCTTCCTGCACATCTACAGGTCAAGCCCTTTCATCTGACACCACATTTTCGAAAATCGGTATAACGGTGTAAAAGTTATGGTGCTTACAAAAAATCGCTTAGCGTAATATATATAAAGATAAGATAAACTGTAGGGTAAAAATGGATTTTTGAACAGGTGGCACCCTTTTTGTAAAAATTTTAATAAATTACTCATTTCCATTACAAGTCCTTTCATATGACACCTCAAATTTAAAAATCAAACAAACTATAGCGTAAAACTGAATTTTTGAGCAGGTCGCAACCCTTTTTGTAAAATTTTTAATTAAATTACTTAATATCAGATCAAGCCCCTTCATATGGTACCAAAAATTTTAAAATGAAACAAACTATACAGTAAAATTAAATTTTCAAACATCTGGCAACCCTTTTCAAAAAAATTAAACCTTCCTGCACATCTACAGGTCAAGCCCTTTCATCTGACACCACATTTTCGAAAATCGGTATAACGGTGTAAAAGTTATGGTGCTTACAAAAAATCGCTTAGCGTAATATATATAAAGATAAGATAAACTGTAGGGTAAAAATGGATTTTTGAACAGGTGGCACCCTTTTTGTAAAAATTTTAATAAATTACTCATTTCCATTTCATATGACACCTCAAATTTAAAAATCAAACAAACTATAGCGTAAAACTGAATTTTTGAACAGGTGGCAACCCTTTTTGTAAAATTTTTAATTAAATTACTTAATATCAGGTCAAGCCCTTTCGTATGGTGCCAAAAATTTTAAAATCAAACAAACTATACAGTAAAATTAAATTTTAAAACATCTGGCAACCCTTTTCAAAAAAACTAAACCTTCGTGCACATCTACAGGTCAAGCCCTTTCATCTGACACCACATTTTCGAAAATCGGTATAACGGTGTAAAAGTTATGGTGCTTACAAAAAATCGCTTAGCGTATTGTATATAAAGATATTATATTATAATACATAGTTATCTTACATGCCCTCACACCAGTTTTCAGAACCCTACTACAATTATTTCCAGAGATATTCGCTGTGAAAGTTTCAGTTTGTATGGGAGGTGCCCATCCCTGCTTTACCAAGACCTAGCGTATTTACCCGTTTAATACATAGTTATCTCACATGCCCTCACACCAATTTTCAGTACCCTACTACAAATATTTCCAGAGATATTCGACGTGAAAATTTCAGTTTGTATGGGAGGTGCCCATCCCTGCTTTACCAAGACCTAGCGTTTTTACCCGTTTAATACATAGTTATCTCACATGCCCTCACACAAGTTTTCAGTACCCTACTACAAATATTTCCAGAGATATTCGCTGTGAAAGTTTCAGTTTGTATGCGAGGTGCCCATCCCTGCTTTACCAAGACCTAGTGTTTTTCCCGTTTAATATATAGTTATCTCACATGCCCTCACACCAGTTTTCAGTACCCCACTACAAATATTTCCAGAGATATTCGCTGTGAAAGTTTCAGTTTTTATGGGAGGTGCCCATCCCTGCTTTACCAAGAAATAGCGTTTTTACCCGTTTAATACATAGTTATCTCACATGCCCTCACACCAATTTTCAGTACCCTACTACAAATATTTCCAGAGATATTCGCTGTGAAAATTTCAGTTTGCATGGGAGTTGCCCATCCCTGCTTTACCAAGACCTAGCAGTTTTACCCGTTTAATACATAGTTATCTCACATGTCCTCACACCAATTTTCAGTACCCTACTACAAATATATCCAGAGATATTTGCTGTGAAAGTTTCAGTTTGTGTGGGAGGTGCCCATCCCTGCTTTACCAAGACCTAGTGTTTTTCCCGTTTAATACATGTTTAATACATGTTTAATACATATATATATGCCCTCACACCAGTTTTCAGTACCCTGCTACAAATATTTCCAGAGATATTCGATGTGAAAATTTCCGTTTATATGGGAGGAGAGTGCCCATCCCTGCTTTACCAAGACCAAAATTGTTTATTATTTATCCGTTGAGTATATATTTTTGTATTATTCCTTCACAAAAATTTTCATTATTCCTCACACCAATTTTCAGTACCCTACTACAAATATATCCAGAGATATTTGCTGTGAAAGTTTCAGTTTGTGTGGGAGGTGCCCATCCCTGCTTTACCAAGACCTAGTGTTTTTCCCGTTTAATACATGTTTAATACATGTTTAATACATATATATATGCCCTCACACCAGTTTTCAGTACCCTGCTACAAATATTTCCAGAGATATTCGATGTGAAAATTTCCGTTTATATGGGAGGAGAGTGCCCATCCCTGCTTTACCAAGACCAAAATTGTTTATTATTTATCCGTTGAGTATATATTTTTGTATTATTCCTTCACAAAAATTTTCATTATTCTAGTACAAATATTTCAAGAGATATTACGAAAAAAAGGAAAATTTTGTATGGGAGGTACCCATCCCTGACTTCTAATCAGATTAAAAATATGCCTATAGCAATTACCGGGTGAAAATACCTCAAAGTTTCGTGAGGATCCGTTCAGCGGTTTTCTCGCCAATTGAGTTTAAACACAATTTCCATTTCACATTTTAATTAACGACGATATGTTAAGTTTTTTACGTAAACTATTATTTTCCATTTCTAAAGAATTAATTTTAGTTTTTTTGTTATTAATTTTATATTAACATAAAATCTGTAAATGCGATTAATAAAAACAAGATGGCTTAATTAATGACGGTGTTATTAATTGAAATGTGATTGTGTGACTGTACTTTCAGCCATGGGCTAGAGCAGTTCCTTATAAATGTCGATATTGGAATGATACTTCACCATCCGCGGACATAAAATATTCCTCGAAGTCTTTCTTTATTTCTTTTGCCTCATTGCTTATGTAATTGCTTAGCTGTTCAGATTAGATTACCTTCCACATCAGTTTGGGTGTCCAAATAATTCGAAGACTTTTCGATTAAATAGTTATGCAAAGCACAACAAGCCATGGTGAACTTTGTGGTTTTAATTTATTGGCTGGGAAAAAATTTTTTAAGTCGTTTGGCTATTATTCCAAATACATTTTCAACTATACGCCTCGCCCTTGATAAACGGTAATTGAGTATCCGCTGTCCGGCTGACAAATTTCTACCAGGATATGGCTTTAGTAAGTGTTTTTGCATACGAAAGGCATCGTTGGCCACGAAAACGTATGGTACATTATGTTCACGACCTGGCAATGGCCTAGAAGTTGGTAATTGAAGGGTATTTATGGTCAAGGCGTACTGGAAAGTAGATTTACCAAAAACTCCGCTATCGGAAACCACCATTACAGCCAACGTCGATATATAGGAATTTAAATTATTTGTATGTATGCTCGTTTGATCTGGCTGATTAGGAGGTGCAAATAAAAACTAAATTTTATTCACCTGTTTGCCCAACGTTTCGCTGACAAATTCCAGCATCATCAGGGGCGTTTGTTTATTCATTTAAATCAAAAAACAAAAACAACAATAAACATTTTTTATCAATTTGAATAAAAATTGACAAATGAAAAAATTATCATAGATTTTTTCACAATCACTCACCATGAAAAATATTTTAAGAAATTTGAAAAAATATTTTAAGGTATACATATGTATATGTATGTATATATATCTTAAAAAACACTTATACAAAAAACAACAATACAAAAAACCACAGAAAAAATCAGTACCACTTTGTGTGGTAGTTTTGTCATTATAATAATAATATAATAATACAATGGCGCTATTATAACTCTGGCGAGTTTTATGGCCGAGCTTCTCTCCCAATTCGAGGTGTGCTCCTTTTTGTTTTTCCTACTAATTGGGTGGACCTACAGTTTTATGCCGGCTCCGAACGGCGAATGCATTTTTTGTGAGAAGCTTTTTCATGGCAGAAATACTCTCGGAGGGTATGCCAACGACTGCCGAGAGGTGACCGCTGCTCTTAAAAAACCTAATAATTGGATTTTTACTAATTAGAAAAATTGTTTTGGTGTTTTGCTCGGACCGTGGTTTGAACCCGAGACCTCTGGCATAGCAGGCGAGCACTCTACCCACTGCACCACAGCGGCCACTAGTAGTTTTGTTAGTTTTGGTAGTTTTGTCATTACTAGTTGTTAAGTCGCGCGCCGTAGGCAGATACTCCTAGCGTGATTTCCAATAAAATGCCAATTTTGGTATCGCTAACATTTTTTCCATACAAACAATTGCCAGGCTGTTTTGCACATTTAACATACTCATATTCACATAAAATTGATATGGATGTGTTCGTATGAGTCAGGAGCAGTGCATAGGCATATAATTTTTTCTATAAATTACTAGTTGACCCGGCAGACGTTGTTCTGCTAAAATTTATTCCTATGAAGCCTAAAGAAAAGTCTTTGATTACCGTATTGCTAACCATTATCTTAGAGTCCATCTTAATGACTGTGAATAACAAAAAATTGTCTATTCTCTGAATAAAAGTTATAGTTATATTCGCCGTGACAAACCTACTTCCCCCGATCCCTATCTCTATCTCAATCCCTATCTCTATTTCGGTCTCAATCTTAATCTCAATCTCAATCTTTATCCCTATAACCATCCCTATCCCTATCCCTATCCCTATCCCTGTCCCTATCCCTATCCCTATCCCTATCCCTATCCCTATCCCCATCCCTATCCCTATCCCTATCCCCATCCCTATCCTTATCCTTATCCCTATTTCTATCCCTATCCCTATCCCTATCTTTTTCTCTATCTCTATCTTTATCTCTATCTCTATCTCTATCTCTATCTCTATCTCTATCTCTATCTCTATCTCTATCTCTATCTCTATCTCTATCTCTATCTCTATCTCTATCTCTATCTCTATCTCTATCTCTATCTCTATCTCTATCTCTATCTCTATCTCTATCTCTATCTCTATCTCTATCTCTATCTCTATCTCTATCTCTATCTCTATCCCTACCCTTTCCCTATCCCTATCCCTATCCCTATCCCTATCCCTATCCCTATCCCCATCCCTATCCCTATCCCCATCCCTATCCTTATCCCTATCCCTATCCCTATCCCCATCCCTATCCCTATCCCCATCCCTATCTCTATCTCTATCTCTATCTCTATCTCTACCTCTATCCCTACCCTTTCCCTACCCTTTCCCTATCCCTATCCCTATCCCTATCCCTATCCCTATCCCCATCCCTATCCCTATCCCCTTCCCTATCCTTATCCTTATCCCTATTTCTATCCTTATCCCTATCCCTATCTCTTTCTCTATCTCTATCTCTATCTCTATCTCTATCTCTATCTCTATCTCTATCTCTACCTCTATCTCTATCTCTATCTCTATCTCTATCTCTATCTCTATCTCTATCTCTATCTCTATCTCTATCTCTATCTCTATCTCTATCTCTATCTCTATCTCTATCTCTATCTCTATCTCTATCTCTATCTCTATCTCTATCTCTATCTCTACCTCTATCTCTATCTCTATCTCTATCTCTATCTCTATCTCTATCTCTATCTCTATCTCTATCTCTATCCCTACCCTTTCCCTTTCCCTATCCCTATCCCTATCCCTATCCCTATCCCTTTCTCTATACCTATCCCTATCCCTATCCCTATCCCTATCCCTATCCCTATCCCTATCCCTATCCCTATCCCTATCCCTATCCCTATCCCTATCCCTATCCCTATCCCTATCCCTATCCCTATCCCTATCCCTATCCCTATCCCTATCCCTATCCCTATCCCTATCCCTATCCCTATCCCTATCCCTATCCCTATCCCTATCCCTATCCCTATCCCTATCCCTATCCCCATCCCTATCCCTATCCCTATCCCTATCCCCATCCCAATCCCTATCCCCATCCCTATCCTTGTCCTTATCCCTATTTCTATCCCTATCCCTATCCCTACCCCTATCCCTACAGCTACCTACCTTTACCTTACTGGGACCGTCCATCATCATCCGGGCCCACTACTTTAGCCATCTCTGGGAAAAAGCCTTAGAAATCACAATGACAATAGCTGTATGTGGAAGCCCTGCTCAACGCTTTTCATTTGCTACCAATATTGCTCGAAAACATTCAGGGGATATCCGGGTCCACGCTTTGACCCAAATCTTGGAACCCGACCTAGGCATCACTATTTAAAAAGCCCTTTGTTGAAGTCCTCCGCAACAGCTTTCATTTGATACCAATATCGCTCAGAAACTTTCCAGGGTCACTCGGTCCCAGGTTTTAACCCATATCTGGGAACCCGGCCTAGGTATCGCAATGAAAATAACTTTATGTTGAAGGCCTGTTCAACACCTTTCATTTGATACCAATATTGCTCGAAGACTTGCTGGATCGATCTGGGTCTTCATTTAGGCCTGTATTCCGAGAAGCTTCCTTTTTTTCGAAATTCTATATACTCTACAATGTGCACTAACACCACATGCATCTACGGTGAATATTTCATAAAGAACGGATGGTTACTTTGGGAGTTTATAAAGGACACACATCCACAGATGCACACATACACACATACACACCCATTTTTCCAATTTTCGGACTTTTCCGGAGGGATTTTCCAAAATTTTCTTCCGTACGAACCATCTCCTCGAGAATACGAACAACTGACAAAAAATTTTACAGAAATTGGCCCAGCCGTTCTCATCTGATGAGGTTAGTAACATTTTTTACACCATTTTTATATATATAGATTTAATTTCTTTATAATTAATAAATAAAGTTTTTAGTTTTGTACCATTATTGATTTACTTCGTTTTTGCTTTGTTGGCAAATGTGCTCACTATCTATATATTAATAGGCTAACATTTTTCCCATACAAACAATTGCCAGGCTGTTTAGCACATTTAACATACTCATATCCACATAAAATTGATATAGATGTGTTCGTATGGGTCAGGAGCAGTGCATAGGCATATACTTTTTTCTATAAATTATTTAATTTCTTTATAATTAATAAATAAAGTTTTTAGTTTTGTACCATTTTTGATTTACTTCTTTTTTGCTTCGTTGTCAAATGTGCCCACTATCTATATATTAATCTATATATTAATAGGCTAACATTTTTCCCATACAAACAATTGCCAGGCTGTTTAGCACATTTAACATACTCATATCCACATAAAATTGATATGGATGTGTTCGTATGAGTGAGGAGCAGTGAATAGGCATATACTTTTTTCTATAAATTATTTAATTTCTTTATAATTAATAAATAAAGTTTTTAGTTAAGAGAAAGAGATATCGTAAAAATGTTTACAAATATCGTAAACACAGTTGAAGAGTTGCTTTAATTTGAAAGCACTCTCTCTCTCTCTCTTCCTTTTTGTTTATTTATGAACATTGAGATCGCATTCGAAAAATCTACTCAAATCTCTGCTCTATGAGTGAAATCTTTGTCTATGAGTGATTTGTAGATTTTCTATTATGATTTTTATAAATGCCAGGGCGATAGAGCGCAAGAAAACTCAAAAGTTCCAAGAAGTAGGCCGTGCATTGAGAAAAGGGAGCAACCAATTACAAATACATTGAAATTAAAACCTCTATCGAATACTTTGCCGAAGCCATTTTTGGCGCTCAAATATATTTTATTATATGGATGCCACACTTATTTACTTTAGATTATTTACTTTAGATTGTGCCAATACATACATATGTGCACTTTTCAATTATTTTCATTTAATTTTTGTTTTCATTTCACTTTATTCAATGTTAGGTCTTTTTTATTTTCATTTATTTCTTATTATATTTCCTTTTTCTTTTTATTTCAATTTTACTTAATTCGTCTTTATTATACTTTATTACTTTATTTATATTTGTACTATTTTTTATTTACTTCGTTTTTGCTTCGTTGGCAAATGTGCCCATTATTTATGTACATATATATTTACTTTCATTCATTTACTTTTTTATTTCTTTTTGTTTTAATATTTTTTCTTTTTATTTCAATTTTACTTAATTCGTCTTTGTTATACTTTATTACTTTATTTATATTTGTACTATTTTTGATTTACTTCGTTTTTGCTTCGTTGGCAAATGTGCCCACTATCTATATATTGTGGCCGCTGTGGTGCAGTGGGTAGAGTGCTCGCCTGCTGTGTCAGAGGTCTCGGGTTCAAACCACGGTCCGAGCCAAACACCAAAATAATTTTTCAATTAGTAAAAATCCAATTATTGGGTTTTTTAAGAGCAGCGGTCACCTCTCGGCAGTGGGCGGCATACCCTCCGAGAGTATTTCTGCCATGAAAAAGCTTCTCACAAAAAATGCATTCGCCGTTCGGAGCCGGCATAAAACTGTAGGTCCACCCAATTAGTAGGAAAAACAAAAAGGAGCACACCTCGAATTGGGAGAGAAGCTCGGCCATAAAACTCGTCAGAGTTATAATAGCGCCATTGTATTATTATATTATCTATATATTAATAGGCTAACATTTTTTTCCGCACAAACAACTGCCAGACTGTGTACAATATTTAAATTATTGTCTAATTAATTTCTTAGTGAAACCCAAAAATCCCTGCGTAATTTCATAGCAAAAAATTGTAAGAGGTGGCAACACTACGACAACTTAAAAAAATTGTATGATCAGAACTTTTTCTAAATACATTTTTATATGCATCATAGCCCCTGCAGGATGTCGGAGTAAACTTAGTATACTCCATAAACGAGACTGTGAGTGATTGTAACTGGTTCGAAATTTGATACAATCCCATGTAAAATTCTATTTACATTTAACATTTCATGTTCTAGGTAAGTTCCAATCGACCCTGTCCGCATTACATTCGGATCAGCTTCAGGTCGATTAGACATTTGAGCATTACAGTTGGAATATACTTTTTCTATATACATTGGTCATTCGGACCAATTTAAATATAATTAACCTACCCCGCATTATATTTAAACCATTTTCGAATCAATTGACTTCCTTAGTAATACACTGCATTCATTTTTTGATTTCTCTTTGGTCTACTGACAATGCAACTCTACCTAGGCCCTAGGGCCAGCGTTGCCGTTTGGGCCACTAAAGTGACAATTTGAACCTTTTTTAAAGCCAGGCCACATGAACCCAACTTTTTTAAAATATGCAATATTTGAACCTTTTTAAAAATTCGGGCCACTTTTGGTCCTTTTTTACTTTCAAACCCATAATTATTAAATAATTTTTAGTTTTTTCTTAAATATAAGAACAAGAAACCTCTTTGTTACTATTTTACTTTGCATTGGCAACTCTCCGTTTCGAAAGGTTTTTTATTTAATTTGTTTGCCAACACTACCCCTGAATACTTTGAAATTTGGTCTGTTCGTTCAGATAATGAAAACGCACGGAGCAGCTCAGACACACACAAACACATATAGCGTTCGTTGATCCGTAGGAAAGTGCAAGAAACGTAGGAATTTTACCACAATTTACATTTTTTGCACTCATATTCGCTCTTTTTTGGTAAAATTCCTACGGTTCTTGCACTTTCCTATGGCTCAACGAACGCTATAAAAGTTTTTTTTTAATTCCTTGCCTTTCTCGGGTTATTCCGTCTGCTCAACGAGCGATCATATTAACGCTGCGTTAGTGTAGAGAATATTTTAAATTCCATTTTCTTCAAAAAATAAACCACAAAAATTTATAAAAATGTGTTTTAGCTAAAAAAAAAATTGGGGCACTTTTTTTAATTTTTTGGGCCACCTTTTGAAATTTTTGAGCGGCAACACTGCCTAGGGCCATAATTTTAAGACAATTGTCTCTATCGTTCCTTCAGGGAGCTTTTCCACTACACCTCTCAGAATTGTCAAATACGAAAATCAAACATTTTTTTCTCTTGAGAGTCATACTACTTTTAGTACTATATATTCAAGTTTCTCTTACTCAAGTGTAAGAGTTGTATGACTATAGTTAATGTGATTGGCGTAATGAAAAATTGAAATATTTTCATTCTTTCGTGACGTTCAACAAGTGCAGACGAGGTCAGGTAAGTTTGGTTTTAAATATTTTATATGTATGTATATATTTATAAGTGATAAATTATCACTGATAATTTATGTATTCTATTAATATTATGTGTTTTATTAATATAGATTTATTATTTTTGCAGATTATAGAAAACCCAACATTAATTGCGTTATTACATTTAGCGACAAACTTGAGGTAGTTTAATTTATTCACGTTTTGCCAACAAACCTGAGGTAAGTAATAATTTTTTTTTCTGTGATTTTATGTGTTTAGTGTGTTGAAGGGTTTAAGATTATTTTTCGGGATCGGTTCCAGATACTTTTACGCAATTTAGCCATTATTTTTATAAAATAAATTTTAAATAATTAGTGATTGTTTTTATATCATTCATTTTTTAATCGCTCGAAATATTTTTGTTCCATTCAGTATTTATCTTCCTTTTTTGAGTGATTTTAAGTTTTTTTGGCATCGTTTCGAAATACTTTTCAATTTAGTGATCATTTTTAAAAGATTAATTTTCGGGATCGGTTCGAAATGCTTTTATTCAATTTCGTGATTATTTTTATTAAATTAATTTTCGGGATCGGTTCGAAATACTTTTATGCAATTTAGTCATTATTTTTATGAAATAAATTTTAAATAATTAGTGATTGTTTTTATATGATTTATTTTTGGAATCGTTCGAAATATTTTTGTTCCATTCAGTATTTATCTTCCTTTTTTTAGTGATTTTATGTTTTTTTGGGATCGTTTCGAAATACTTTTCAATTTAGTGATCATTTTTAAAAGATTAATTTTCGGGATCGGTTCGAAATGCTTTTATTCAATTTCGTGATTATTTTTATTAAATTAATTTTCGGGATCGGTTCGAAATACTTTTATGCAATTTAGTCATTATTTTTATGAAATAAATTTTAAATAATTAGTGATTGTTTTTATATGATTTATTTTTGGAATCGTTCGAAATATTTTTGTTCCATTCAGTATTTATCTACCTTTTTTAGTGATTTTATGTTTTTTTGGGATCGTTGGAAATACTTTTCTATTCAGTGATCATTTTTAAAAGATTAATTTTCGTAATCGGTTCGAAATGCTTTTTTTCAATTTCGTGATTATTTTTATTAAATTAATTTTCGGGATTGGTTCGAAATACTTTTATGCAATTTAGTCATTATTTTTATGAAATAAATTTTAAATAATTAGTGATTGTTTTTATATGATTTATTTTTGGAATCGTTCGAAATATTTTTGTTCCATTCAGTATTTATCTTCCTTTTTTTTAGTGATTTTATGTTTTTTTGGCATCGTTTCGAAATACTTTTCAATTTAGTGATCATTTTTAAAAGATTAATTTTCGGGATCGGTTCGAAATGCTTTTATTCAATTTCGTGATTATTTTTATTAAATTAATTTTCGGGATCGGTTCGAAATACTTTTATGCAATTTAGTCATTATTTTTATGAAATAAATTTTAAATAATTAGTGATTGTTTTTATATGATTTATTTTTGGAATCGTTCGAAATATTTTTGTTCCATTCAGTATTTATCTACCTTTTTTAGTGATTTTATGTTTTTTTTGGGATCGTTGGAAATACTTTTCTATTCAGTGATCATTTTTAAAAGATTAATTTTCGTAATCGGTTCGAAATGCTTTTTTTCAATTTCGTGATTATTTTTATTAAATTAATTTTCGGGATTGGTTCGAAATACTTTTATGCAATTTAGTCATTATTTTTATGAAATAAATTTTAAATAATTAGTGATTGTTTTTATATGATTTATTTTTGGAATCGTTCGAAATATTTTTGTTCCATTCAGTATTTATCTTCCTTTTTTTAGTGATTTTATGTTTTTTTTGGGATCGTTTCGAAATACTTTTCAATTTAGTAATCATTTTTCGATATACTTTTATTCAATTTAGTCACTATTTTTATAAGATTAATTTTCGGGATCGGTTCGAGATACTTTTATTCAATTTAGTCATTATTTTTATAATATTAACTTTCGGGATCGGTTCGAAATACTATTGTTCCTTTTAGAGATTATTTTTATATCATTCATTTTTGGGATCGGTTCGATATAGTTTTGTTCCATTCAGTATTTGTTTTTTCTTTTTTGAATGATTTTATGTATTTTGGGATCGGTTCGAAATATTTTTGTTCAATTTAATGATTACACTGGATCACAAAATGAAATTTTTTGTCTGTACTTTGGACGTGACCATCCTATCTATATGTAAAATCGGTCGCTGATTCCGAAAATCGGGCTCATTTTTAATTCTATGGGAAGGTTTTTGAGATATCGGCAATTTACCGTTATTTGGCCACTGGCTCCACTTAATCCTGTATACCTTTTTAACGCAGTGAGCTATCTTCCTTAGAGTGACACTCAACGAAAGAAAATTAAATTTCCTTTTCATCGCTGCTATAACATTTTTCTGTAACTCTTATAGTTTCTGAAATATTGACGATTCAATTTGAATTTTTTCGATTTTTTACGATTTTTTGAAGAAAAAATTGAATTTGTCAGGCAATATCTTTTAAACCAATGTCTCCACCTTCGGTTTTACTCCTTTACGTGAAGCTCCATTCTATTGGGAAAAAGATAAGCTATCAACGAAGAAAATCCATGGTAAAATAGAAAAGTTATAGGCGATCAAGTAAATACATCCAAGTCGCGCAATGCCTCTGCACGGGTATATTCTATGCATGTTATACCAATACCAGTAGCAGTAGCAGCACATTGGCAGCGCAGTAGATAAAAGCCCATTTACGGGTATAACATGCATAGAATATACCCGTGCAGAGGCATTGCGCGACTTGGATGTATTTACTTGATCGCCTATAACTTTTCTATTTTACCATGGATTTTCTTCGTTGATAGCTTATCTTTTTCCCAATAGAATGGAGCTTCACGCAAAGGAGTAAAACCGAAGGTGAAGACATTGGTTTAAAAGATATTGCCTGACAAAGTCAATTTTTTCTTCAAAAAATCGAAAAAATTCAAATTGAATCGTCAATATTTCAGAAACTATAAGAGTTACAGAAAAATGTTGTAGCAGCGATGAAAAGGAAATTTAATTTTCTTTCGTTGAGTGTCACTCCAAGGAAGATAGCTCACTGCGTTAAAGAGGTATACAGGATTAAGTGGAGCCATTGGCCAAATAACGGTAAATTGCCGATATCTCAAAAACCTTCCCATAGAATTAAAAATGAGCCCGATTTTCGGAATCAGCGACCGATTTTACATATAAATAGGATGGTCGCGTTCAGAGTATTTTTTGGCTGTAGAGCAGTGTTATTTTTATAAAATTAATTTTCGGGATATTTCGATATACTTTTGTTCTATTCGGTATTTATTTGTTTTTTTTTGAGTGATTTTATGTTTTTTGGGATAGTTTCGAAATACTTTTGTTCAATTTAGTGATTATTTTTATAAGGTTAATTTTCGGGATCGGTTCGAGATACTTTTGTTTAATTTAGTGATTATTTTTATAAGGTTAATTTTCGGGATCGGTTGGAAATACTTTTGTTCATTTAATGATTATTTTTATAAATTAATTTTCGGGATCGGTTCGAGATACTTATATTCAATTTAGTGATTATTTTTATAAGATTAATTTTCGGGATCGGTTCGAGATACTTTTATTCAATTTAGTCATTTTTATAAAATTAATTTTGGGGATCGTTCAATACACATTTGTTCTATTCAGTATTTATTTGTCCTTTTTGAGTGATTTTATGTTTTTTTTGGGATAGTTTCGAAATACTTTTGTTCAATTTAATGATTATTTTTATACGGTTAATTTTCGAGATCGGTTCGAAATAATTTTGTTCAATTAGTGATTATTTTTACAAAAATAATTTTCGGGATCGGTTCGAAATATTTTTGCACAATTTAATGATTATTTTTATAAAATTAATTTTCGGGATCGGTTCGAGATACTTTTATTAAATTTAGTGATTATTTTTATAAGATAAATTTTCGGGAACGGTTCGAACTACGTTTGTTCCATTTAGTATATAATACTTTTATTTATGTATATAATACTTTTATTTAATTTAATATTTTTTTATTTTATGTATTTCTTAGTTTATTTGTAAATTTTTCTACCTTACCCTGGAACAATTATAAGATACATTTTCTAGATCCTTTCGAAATACGTTTGTTCCATTTTTAGTGATTTTATATATTTTTCGTTTGTTTGATTTTCCAGCGTTATCCCGAAACCTTTTTAAGATTATTTTCCGGATCATTTGAAATTACATTTGTTCTGTTTAGTGATTATTTAAAGTTTTTTGGGATCTGTGGTACTACTTTGGTACTGACTTGAGATAATTTTACAATTATCTGAAATGAATTCGAGTTTGTTTTGGATTGATTTAGAACTATTTTGGGACTGTTTTTGAAATCTTTTCCAGAACTATTTTGGTATCAATTGAGATTTTCCAGCAGTATTTCTGAATTTTTTTGAAGATTATTTTCGTAATTTTTCGGTTCTGCTTTCGGTTATTTTGCCATATCTCAACTTTTTAAAACTTTATAGTTTTATTATATCCAATTACTAACAATAATTTTTATAATTTTTTTTTATTTTTAGTCATATATAATGCCTAGACTTACAGCCAGAGGAGATAGGGTTAGAGATAGGGAGAGGCGTCGTAATGTTCCTGATGTATCTCTTAATTTAGTTGATACATTTAAGGGTGCTTTAGCCGATGTGCCTATTAATTTTAATAGTTCTGATTGTGGTCCAATGGATTTACTTTGTATGCATTGTAATGCCAAAAATTTCGAAAGTGAAATAACTGCAAGAAACAGAAACTCCTTTTCGTTGTGTTGCCAGAAAGGAAAATTACATTTGGAACCTTTAACACAAAACCAATCAGCTTTATGAGGGCTTACTCTCAATTAATCCATCTGTAAAGCGAAGATCGATAAACTATTTTGAAAATATACGTAGCTATAATTCATCTTTTGCCATGGTTAGCTCTGAGGCTCAAATTGTGGGAAATGTTACACAAGGTGTATATCATTTTAAGATTCACAATGTTTTTTATCATAGAGCTGGTCCTTTGATGCAAGGCCAAAATGATCGGTCTAATCCTCGCTATGCTCAATTATATTTCTATGATGTTGATACCGAAAACTCTTTTAGATTAAGAGAACCATCAAATCAATTTTGTGATAGTGGATTAATGGGAGAAATTTCTGCCGAATTAAACCAGGTGAATCCTTTAGTTCGTTCATTTATTTCCATGAAAGAACACTGTAGTAGACGTGAAAATGTCTATAAAGAAATGTGCTCATCACTGTAAATCGTAATATGACAAATGCACAGATGGGTAGATTTAATGATGCGCTTGCAACTGACGTTGCAGTTATTTTTAGCACGGTCGATGGTGAACCTCCATTTGACAGAAGAATGGTATCATTTTATAAAAGCAATGGTACGGTAAAAAATATTTCTGTTTTGGATTCATGTCTGGACCCATTAGCGTACCCATTACTATTTCCTAATGGCGACGCTGGTTGGCATCCTGAAATATTGCACAGCGGGCCAAGTACGTCGTCTTCAACAAGACCTAGAAATAAAATTACCATGCTTGAATTCGCAGCCTTTCGACTTGCGATCAGAAATGACTTTAGTCTTTTACACCATTCTAAAAAACTTTATCTACAGTGGATTGTGGATATGTACGTTCGAATTGAAGGCACACGGCTTCATTTTTTAAGAAGTAATCAAAATAAGCTAAGATGTGATGTTTTGAACAATATAACAGATTATTTGAATACGAATGCAAATGGCGATGCAAATGAAAATATTGGGAGAAGAATCATTCTGCCATCGTCATTCACCGGTTCTCCCAGAAACATGTACCAAAATTACTTGGACGCTATGACCATAGTTGGTCATTTTGGCAAGCCTTCGTTGTTTATAACTATGACATGTAATCCCAATTGGCCGGAAATAATTCAGAATATTGATCTTAATGATCAACCTAATTATAGACCAGATATTACAGTTCGTGTGTTTCAAGCGAAATTAAAAGATTTAATTGCCGCAATATCAACAAAGAAAGTTTTTGGTAATATTACCGCCTATATATATACAATAGAATTTCAAAAAAGAGGTTTGCCTCATGCACACATATTGCTAACCTTAGACGAAAGGGATAAACTTGATGGGGTCAATGATATTGACAAAAGCCGTATGTGCAGAAATTCCTGACATTCAAGTAAACCCGAAATTGCATGAATATGTTTTGAAACACATGATGCATGGGCCATGTGGTGCTTTGAATATGAATTCTGTGTGCATGATAGATGGTAACTGTTCCAAGAATTTTCCTAAAAGTTTTTGTGAGTCTACACGGGAAGAAGTGAATGGATTTCCATTGTATAGAAGACGTGATAATGGTGTCAGTGTAGATGTACGTGGTGCATCTCTTGATAATCGTTACGTTGTCCCGTACAATCCATATTTGCTTGCTAAATTTAATTGTCATATTAATGTGGAGGTTTGCACTGCGGTCAAAAGTGTAAAATACATTTATAAATATGTATACAAAGGATATGACAGTGCAACCGTTACTTTAGCGAATGAACAGGTTGATGAGGGAGAAGTAAATAATTGTGACGAAATTCAAAACTTTTTAAATGGACGTTACGTGGGTTCCACTGAAGGGGCTTGGCGGATTTTTCAATATCCCATGCACTTTCAGTTCCATGCTGTAATCCGACTTGATATTCATCTACCTCAAAGGCAAAATGTTGTATTCACAGATGGTCGGGCAGAACAAGCAATCCAAAATTTAAGGAAAACCAAACTGTTGGCATTTTTCCAGTTAAATATTGATGATCCTTTGGCGAACCCATATAAATACACTGAAATTCCATTGCATTATATTTAGGAAGATTCCAGGAAGCAATGGCAAAAAAGACAACGAGGTGGTGATAAAATTATTACTCGCATGTACGTAGTGTCGCCAAAAGATGTAGAACTTTTCCATTTACGTTTACTTCTTTTATATGTTCATGGTCCAAAATCTTTTGCGGATGTTAGAACATATAATGGAGTGGTATTTAATACATTTGTTGAAGCGTGTCATGCTCGTGGTATAGCTTCAAATGATAACGAATGGAGAAATTGCTTAGAAGAAGCGCGTCAATTTCATTCGCCAAAACAATTGCGTCCCTTATTTGCTATTATATGTGCTTTAAATATTCCGGCAAACGCATTAGCGCTGTGGAATGAATTTAAAGATTCTCTTTCAGAAGATTTTCTGAGAGAAAACGATGAAGCATCTTCATTCAATCTGGCAATCAATCTTCAATCAATTGAATTGAAGAAGATAGGAATTGAAGATGTACTTCTTAGTCATAATGTAACATGTCATAGCCTTGGTTTACCAGTTCCTAATATAATTCCGCATGTGACAAGTTTGAATTTTCCTCAAACAGAAGATGAATTAATTTTATTTGAAGACTATTACTCAAGAGAAAACAACGAACAACGCACTATAATAGACCGCGTCATATAAGGAATTCAGTTTCATAATACGGGTTCTAATGTGTTCTGTGTTACTGCTCATGCAGGTTGTGGTAAAACTTTTATGCAAACTGCTTTGATTCACAAATTAAATTCACTAAATCTTTTGTGCATTGCTACTGCCTTTAGTGGAATAGCCTCTACTCTTTTGATTGGCGGAAGAACATTGCATAATGTTTTTAAATTACCAATTCCTGTTGTTGAAAATTCAGTTCCGAATATCACCGCAAAGATGTCTCAAGGTAGATACATAAATTCAGCTGCATTAATAATCATTGATGAAATTTCTATGTCCCCACTTTTAATTCTGAAAGCCATAGACAGATTACTTCGGGATTTGTGTACGAATGCAAATAATAAGTCAAAACTGTTTGCAGGGAAAACAATACTTTTCTGTGGGGATTTTCGGCAAATTTTGCCCGTTATTCCTCATGGATCACGTGCAGTTTTAGTTGAAAACTGTATTGTTAGTTGGAACGAATTTGCTTCATTTCATCATGAAACATTAAGTCAAAATATGAGAGCCCTACCTCATGAATTACAATTTGTTGAATTTTTAAAGAAAATTGGTGATGGTAAAGCGACAACTTATCCACAATTTGGAGATAATGTCATTGAAATACCCCAGCAATTAGTAGGAAATGAAGATAATATAATTGCCGATGTATTTGGAAATATTGAAGAAAATATATTATCCGATCATGTTGTGAATTCTGTAATTTTAGCAGCAACGAATGAGGATTGCTTCATGGTTAACAGCGATATTTTAAATCGCATACCAGGATCATTTAAAACGTACAATAGCTTTGATAACACTACTCGACAAATTTTGATCAACTTTAACCACCAACAAGTAAGGAAGCCTAAGTTCGAGTGGAATCGAACATTAGATACTCAGCTGTATGCTTTCATTGTTTGTTTGCGTTTGATGGAAACACGGTGTAGGTACTTTATATAAATCGAGTGCTGCATAAAGTGGGCGTAGCCACGCCCATTTTCTAAATTTTTATCAGTCATCCAACTAAGCTTATGAATATTATTCTTTGTGCAAAATTTCATCCTTTATGAGTTACAAAGATGTCACGTTAAAAATCCCCAAAGGGTGTTCCAGAAATATCTTTGTTAAAAAGTAGGCGTGGTCATAAACCGATTTCAATAACTTTTTGCGTGTCTATTAACACAAGTTATAAAAGTGTATAAACCAAGTTTCGTCATAATATCTCAATTATTTGTCGAGTTATGGGCTCCGAAATCTCGTTGATTCCTTTGTCTGAAAAGAGGCGGTGCCACGCCCATTTTCCGAAATTTTTCTATTTTTTGTTTCCGATCTATTGTAGTACTCATGCCACAAAATTTCAATGAATTATCTTTATATTTGACAAAGATATCGCTTAAAATGTTTTTATTAGGCCACTTTATAATACCCATATATAAAAGTGGGCGTGGTCGTCAACCGATTTCGCTAAAATTTTGAACATGTATTACTACAAGTAGTGAAAGTGTATACACCAAGTTTCGTCATAATATATCGATTATTTGTCGAGTTATGGGCTCAGAAATGTCGTATATTCCTGCTTCTAAAAAGAGGCGGTGCCACGCCCATTTTCCAAAATTTTTGTATTTTTTGTTATATGTCCATAGTTGGACACCTCCCACAAAATTTCAATGATATATCTTTATATTTGACATAGATATCGCTTAAAATGTTTTAATTAGGTCACTTTATAAGACCCATATATAAAAGTGGGCGTGGTAGTCAACCGATTTTGGCAATTTTTCGTCACAACATTTGCCTAAGTAAGTATATCACGCCTACCAAAATTCATTGATATATCTTCAACGTTTTCGGAGTTATGACTCATAAAACTTTCAATGTTTGCCCCTTAATAAGTGGTCGTGGCACCGCCCATTTTCCAAAATTTCACCATATTTCTTCATAAGGGCCTGAGCTCAATACGTGTGTGAAATTTTATCACTCTAGCTCTATCCGTTCCTGTCTTGATACCAACTTACATTTCAAATTTCATCAAAATATCTCAATTTTTGCGCGAGTTATCGTGCTCACAGACGGACAGACGGACGGACATGGCTCAATCGATTTCTCTTTTCACCCTGATCATTTTGATATATATATAAGTCTATATCTATCTCGATTATTTCATTCTGTTACAATCCACCGTTAGGAAATCAAAACTATAATACTCTGTGTACTAGTACAGCTGAGTATAAAAATGAAATAATACTTTTCTAAAACGAAATTTTACGCTGATTCCGAATATCATCTCCATTTTTTGTGGCAGACCCAGTTTTTGATATATTGGTAAAAATGTGGAAAAGGCCATATATGCAAGACATTGCATCACATAGGTGCATCAAAAAGTTTTATTAGACATCGTGGCGATTTGACATCTAGGAAGTGCTGGTAGAGGGAGCTCCAACAAACAGTTTTTGCCTGCACACTCCAAAATTGGTCAAGTAGTTTGGTTACAATGGCCAAAATAATGAAAAAAAATTTTGAAAAAAATCGAATTTTTTTAAAGAAATTTCAGCTTCGACTGTCCTAAAATCAGAAAAATTGTAAGGGGGACAAAAAGATAGCCGCCCTATCCGATAGAGAATTTAATTGTGAACACTTTAAGACTAACCGTGTAACAATCGGATGTACCGTTATTTATATTTATCTATTTTTATTGAAAGTCCTTAACCAAAAATTTTCCGGAAGAGTAAAATTTCAACAACAAAATTGGGTTTATTCATAAAACTTTATTAAGGGGTAATACTCAAGATTATTTCATTCCATTTATTACGTGTCTTGAAGTGCACAATATCTCTCAAAACAGCGATTAATAGGAAAAAAATTAATTGAATAAAAAAATATCTGTATTTCGCCATTTTAAAGAGAGGATAAATAATGAGCGATGTGAGTAAGTACATTTGACTACTCTTTTGTGATTTTCTGCATTTTTTACACGTATGATTGTCCAAAAAATAGTCTCCCATCATATCCTCGTACCAAGACCCTTGATATCGCCATTCAAAAACTATTAAGTCCTGATGAAATCTCTCACCCTGCTCACCACTTTCAGCACCTAAGTTTGTAGGAGTTATGAAAATGTGAAGGAATTTTAGGCGGCATATAACAATCTTTTGCAATGAAGTAACTTTTTGTTACCTAGAAATCCTCAAACAGTTTGTTAAAAACTTCTGCAAGCAGTAACGGAAAGCGCCCGATCTATCGTGAAATATTTAGAACTTTTGTTCTGTTTGTGGATTTCTAGTTAACAAAAAGCTACTTTATTGCAATACTATATAGCAAGGAAAGTAATATACCGCCTAAAACTCATTTCTAGCATTAACATATTGATAATTTCCCTACAAGCTTAGGTGCTGGAAGTAATGAACAGGGTGAGAGATTTCATCAGAACTTAATAGTTTATGAATGGCGATATCAAGGGTCTTGGTACGAGGATATAATGGGAGACTATTTTTTGGACAATCATACGTGTAAAAAATGCAGAAAATCACAAAAGAGTAGTCAAATGTACTTACCCACATCGCTCATTATTTATCCTCTCTTTAAAATGGCGAAATACAGATATTTTTTTATTCAATTAATTTTTTTCCTATTAATCGCTGTTTTGAGAGATATTGTGCACTTCAAGACACGTAATAAATGGAATGAAATAATCTTGAGTATTACTCCTTAATAAAGTTTTATGAATAAACCTAATTTTGTTGTTGAAATTTTACTCTTCCGGAAAGTTTTTGGTTAAGGACTTTCAATAAAAATAGATAAATATAAATAACGGTACATCCGATTGTTACACAGTTAGTCTTAAAATGTTCACAATTAAATTCTCTATAGGATAGGGGGGCTAACTTTTTGTCCCCCTAACAATTTTTCTGATTTTAGGACAGTCGAATCTGAAATTTCTTTAAAAAAATTCGATTTTTTTCAAATTTTTTTTCATTATTTTGGCCATTGTAACCAAACTACTTGACCAATTTTGGAGTTTGGAGGCAAAAAATGTTTGTTGGAGTTCTCTCTACCAGTACTTCCTAGATGTCAAATCGCCACGATGTCTAATAAAACATTTTGATGCACTTATATGATACAATGTCTTGCATATATGGCCTTTTTTTTACCAATATCTCAAAAACTGGGTCTGCCACAAAAAAATGGAGATGATATTCGGAATCAGCGTAAAATTTCGCTTTAGATAAGTGTTATTTTATTCTTGGTGATTTTTTTGTCGAGTAGTGTAATTAGCGACAATGAAAGCGAAGTCAATAATTATCCTACAGAATTTCTTAATTCGTTGAATATGAGCGGATTACCACCGCATAAGCTTTCACTTAAACCCAATTGTGTTGTGATACTCATTCGTAACCTGAATACAAAGGACGCATTAGTGAATGGTACTCGAATGAGAGTTAGAGGCCTTCATAACAATGCCATTGATTGCGAATTCTTAACCGGATATTCCAAAGGAAAACGAATTCTTATTCCGCGTATAAGATTATCTTACCCGGGAACGATTTTACCTTTTAATTTTGAACGGACTCAATTCCCAATAATACCATCTTTCGCGATGACTATAAACAAGGCTCAGGGTCAAACGTTCGAAAAGGTTGGAATTTTATTGAAGCGGCCTGTATTTACACATGGGCAATTGTATGTAGCTGCAAGTAGAGTCAAGTCGTTCGATAGCTTAAAGTTTTATGTTAGTGAATGTAATAACCAAGGTCATTTAGCTGGTGATGAAAGAGTTTTTACAAAGAATATTGTTTTCCTTGAAGTTATAAATACAGGACGCTAAATGGATGGAATGCAATTCCATTAATTATGTGTTAAAGCTTTACAATTTCTGAATCACTAAACTTTGTTATTAATTCAATGTTAGTACCCGGATGATCGAGCTTTCCTTGGGCACAAATTTTTTGCGAATAAAATATTTCATGCAAATTTTTGGAGCTTTTCCCGAGATCCATATCTGGGGACCGGCTTAGATATTACAATAAAAAGGCCCTTCATTTGATATCAATATTGCTCATGTTTCATGTTTTAACCCATATAACCCATATCCGAGAACCTGGCCTAGATATCACATTACAACCCTTATAAGGCTAATCACCCTTACATTAATTACCCCCATTTAATTACAGATATGGATCCACTCACAAACTCCGCAGAATTCACCGCGGAAACCGTCGCCGCGCCGCCCGTTGCACCGCCAACGCCGGAAATTTATAGCGCACAACACAAAAATGTTGGAGGGAGTCCGCAGCAATGGGCCGTGAACTGCCCACTATGTCTTCGTTGGCATGCGCTGCGCCGATGCGCCGTTTTTCGCGGCATGCAGCCACACCATCGGCAACAAGTGGTGCGTGGGCACGGCTATTGCCGAAATTGTTTGGCCTCCTCCATTAGCGCAACTAGATGCACTTCGGGAGCTCGGTGCCAATTTTGTAATCGGCGGCACCACACGTTGCTGCATCAAGGACGCAGCACACCGCCGCGCAACACAAATCAGCAACATAAACGGGGTCGCTCCAGTGCCCGAGCTCCCTCCCAACGAGGACAGTTCAATAATCTAATCGCGGCGCTTCAGCAGCTACAGCAAATTCTTAATTGATCAACAAATTGTTTAATAAGGTGGAGCGAAATTTTTTTTTTTTTTTGTAAATTCAATTTTTTCCAAAGCCAGAACGGCACCTTTCTAGCCCAGAAATAAGCCTGTAAAATTTTATTGACCTACTCGTATGTTTAGAGGTGCGCTCAGCCCCACAAAGTTGAAAAAAAGCACGATCTGGTACAAATGTGAAATTTCTAAAATTATAAAATCAAAGAACGAAGTATGAGGATTGATAAACATGGCTAAGCTGAGTATTAAAGTGAACTTTTTTTTTTTTTGAAACACCAACAACAAAAGTTATTAAAGGTCAAAGTTTATATTATGCATTTTTTTAAATTGCAATTACTTTAAAAATACTGAACCGATTTCTAATATTTTTATACCATTTGATTCCCTTTAATTTGGTATTTATGTGGGTTCCATAACACCCCTATTATCTCCATTACTTTTCATATATAAAATGTATATCATTAAAGGGAATCGAATGGTATACAAATGTTCGAAATCGGTTCAGTAGTTTTTAAGTAATAGCAATTTAAAAAATTCATAACATAAACTTTGAACTTTAATTACTTTTGTTGTTGTTGTTTCCAAAAAAAAAAAATTCACTTTAATACTTAGCTGAGCCATGTTTATCAATTCTGATACTTCGTTTTTTGATTTTATAATTTTTATTCATATTTGTACCAGATCGTACTTAATGCTTTTAACTTTGCGGGGCTGGGGGTAGTTCAAAACGTCATCCTATCACCATATAATTTTGTGGGGTTCATTAACTCGTATAAAGGCAACTTTTAAAAAAAAAAAAACAAGGAAAAATCTCCATGTTTTCACTCCACCTTATTGTTTAATTAAAAAAATAAACTTTTGTAACTAAATTTTCTTTTTGTTTAATTAAGTATTCGGAATACCCCTCGCAAGTAAGTACCCATGCCCCGAGTTGTGATCGCAGTGTTGTGCCCCAAATAGTGACCAGTTACTCAAACAATCCGAGGTTATCTGGCTTCACCTGCATCTGGGAGCATGGGATAAAAATGAGTAATAAAATGAAATTTTTAAAAATTTCGCCCTAGAAAGCCCTGGAACACAAAATTTTAGTGCAAATTATTAGAGCTGTTTTCGAGATCCAGAATATATATGTATATTATTGTATATATATTAGATTAAATAAACAAATTTTTTTGTTGACGTCTCTCCGATATCCTCCACCCTTTTATTCACAAGCTTGAAATTCCTAAGGTAGGTAAACGTCATTAAAAACTTCTGACATTTAATTAAATTTTTTTTAATTAGTTCTATATATGACGCGCTAATGGTGATATATGTACACATGTATATATGCAAATAATTAAGTATATTTTTTCATTATAAATATGTTAGATTTTTTGTATTAGTTACTTTTTTCACTTATCTTCTGTGAATTTTATTTTATTTGTATCTCAAGTATATGTAACATATGTATGTCAGTATTGTTTATATGGGTGATATAGGCCTACTGGGGAACCGAGCACCCAAAAAAAAATTCGGTAACGCGCCAATAGCATACCTCATAGGTGGTGTGGAAAATGCAATATTCTTTAAGTTTATGCACGATGGAGATATACATATGTATGTATAGAGCTTTTCCCTTTTACAATGATATCAAAAATTTTAAACTATGTATGAAATGCACAAATACTCTAAACACGATTATTAAAATGTAAAATTTTTGATTTGGAATACTTTGAGTATTAAATTTAACAACCCAATACAAAGATGAAAAATTAATTGCATGGTCGAATTTCGACCACAGGCGATACTAGTCTATATATTAATAGGCTAACATTTTTCCCATACAAACAATTGCCAGGCTGTTCAGGACATTCAACATACTCATATCCACATAAAATTGATATGGATGTGTTCGTATGGGTCAGAAGCAGTGCATAGGAATATAATTATACCTTTCATGAGAATGAAATGGTATTATAACTTAGTGCCAAAAAATTTTTGTCGGAAGTACCAGAAGGAATCGTGGGGGACCCACCAAAATATATACCGATATGATCAGAATCACGAGCTGAGTCGATTAAGCCATGTCCGTCTGTCCGTCCGTCCGTTTGTGTGAACGCAAACTAGTCCCTCAGTTTTTGAGATATCTGAATGAAATTCGGAATACAGGTATGTTGTTATATGCAGCTGATCAATTTTCGGAACCGGGCGAATCGGACCACTATAAGATATAGAAAACAACCGATTATTCAGATATACATGAAATTTTTGGATGTAATTTGTGCATAACTTCCCCATTTAAACAGCTAAGAACATGAAACTTTGAAGTAGACGTGCCCATTTTGGCCCAAACAAGATTACCGAAAATTGTCAAGATCGGACCACTATAACATATAGTTCCACAACATCGGATTATTCAGATATACACATTTTGGTGTATAACTCCTCCATTTTAACAGCTAACGGCTTGAAATTTTGAAGTATTTGTACCCATATGGACCCAAACGGGATTGCCGAAAATTGTTAAGATCGGACCACTATAACCTATTGCTCCCCTACAACCGATTGTTCAGATATACACATTTTGGTGTATAACTCCTCCATTTTAACAGCTAATGGCGTGAAATTTTGAAGTAATTGTACCCATATGGGCCCAACCGGGATTACCGAAAATTGTTAAGATCGGACCATTATAACCTATAGCTCCCCTACAACCGATTGTTCAGATATACACATTTTGGTGTATAACTCCTCCATTTTAACAGCTAACGGGGTGAAATTTTGAAGTATTTGTACCCATATGAGCCCAAACGGGATTGCCGAAAATTGTTAAGATCGGACCACTATAACCTATTGCTCCCCTACAACCGATTGTTCAGATATACACATTTTGGTGTATAACTCCTCCATTTTAACAGCTAACTGCGTGAAATTTTGAAGTAATTGTACCCATATGGGCCCAAACGGGATTACCGAAATTTGGTAAGATCGGACCACTATAACCTATAGCTCCCCTACAACCGATTGTTCAGATATGGACATTTTGGTGTATAACTCCTCCATTTTAACAGCTAACGGCGTGAAATTTTTAAGTATTTGTACCCATATGAGCCCAAACGGGGTTACCGAAAATTGTCAAGATCGGATCATTATAACATATAGCTCCCATACAACCGATTGTTCAGATATGGACATTTTGGTGTATAACTCCTCCATTTAAATAGCCAAGACACCATTTTTGCTAATAAATCTTTCCATAAATAACCCACAGAATTAAAATTATAAATTAAACTTAATCCGGCTATGTACATACATAGGTAACTTTTCATTTCCCCACTCATGAAAGGTATGAAGTCTTCGGTACGACCGAAGACAGTCGCGCTTTTACTTGTTTTTTCTATAAATTATTTAATTTCTTTATAATTAATAAATAAAGTTCTTAGTTTTGTACCATTTTTGATTTACTTCGTTTTTGCTTCGTTGGCAAATGTGCCCACTATCCATATATTAATAGGCTAACATTTTTCCCATACAAACAATTGCCAGGCTGTTTAGCACATTTAACATACTCATATCCACATAAAATTGATATGGATGTGTCGTATGGGTCAGGAGCAGTGCATAGGCATATAATTTTTTCTATAAATTATTTAATTTCTTTATAATTAATAAATAAAAATTTTAGTTTTGTACCATTTTTGATTTACTTCGTTTTTGCTTCCTTGGCAACTGTGCCCACTATCTATATATTAATAGGCTAACATTTTTCCCATACAAACAATTGCCAGGCTGTTTAGCACATTTAACATACTCATATCCACATAAAATTGATATGGATGTGTTCGTATGGGTCAGGAGCAGTGCATAGGCATATAATTTTTTCTATAAATTATTTAATTTCTTTATAATTAATAAATAAAGTTTTTAGTTTTGTACCATTTTTGATTTACTTCGTTTTTGCTTCGTTGGCAAATGTGCCCACTATCCATATATTAATAGGCTAACATTTTTTCCATACAAACAATTGCCAGGCTGTTTAGCACATTTAACATACTCATATCCACATAAAATTGATATGGATGTGTTCGTATGAGTGAGGAGCAGTGCATAGGCATATAATTTATTCTATAAATTATTTAATTTCTTTATAATTAATAAATAAAGTTTTTAGTTAAGAGAAAGAGATATCGTAAAAATGTTTACAAATATCGTAAACACAGTTGAAGAATTGCTTTAATTTGAAAGCACTCTCTCTCTTCCTTTTTGTTTATTTATGAACATTGAGATCAAGGCAGATCTAGGAAGGTAGGCCCGGTGGCGAATTGAGAAATTTCCCATGTATTTTGTTAGTGTAATCGGTAGAGTGTAATGTCAAAATTAATGAATTCGCTTGGGCCTCGTCCATCCCTATTGGCCATGATGTGAATTCGCTTGGATTTTGACATTACACTCTACCTTTGCATATAAAAAAAATAGTTTCTGAATTCGCCACCGGGCCTACCTTCCTAGATCTGCCTTGATTGAGATCGCATTCGAAAAATCTACTCAAATCTCTGCTCTATGAGTAAAATCTTTGTCTATGAGTGATTTGTAGATTTTCTATTATGATTTTTATAAATGCCAGGGCGATAGAGCGCAAGAAAACTCTAAAGTTCCAAGAAGTAGGCCGTGCGATAGAGAAAAGGGAGCAACCAATTACAAATACTTTGAAATTAAAACCTCTATCGAATACTTTGCCGAAGCCATTTTTGGCGCTCAAATATATTTTATTATATGGATGCCACACTTATTTACTTTAGATTATTTACTTTAGATTGTGCCAATTCATACATATGTGCACTTTTCAATTATTTTCATTTAAATTTTGTTATCATTTCACTTTATTCAATGTTAGGTCTTTTTTATTTTCATTTATTTCTTATTATATTTCCTTTTTCTTTTTATTTCAATTTTACTTAATTCGTCTTTATTATACTTTATTACTTTATTTATATTTGTACTATTTTTTATTTACTTCGTTTTTGCTTCGTTGGCAAATGTGCCCATTATTTATGTACATATATATTTACTTTCATTTATTTACTTTTTATTTCTTTTTGTTTTAATATTTTTTCTTTTTATTTCAATTTTACTTAATTCGTCTTTGTTATATTTTATTACTTTATTTATATTTGTACTATTTTTGATTTACTTCGTTTTTGCTTCGCTGGCAAATGTGCCCACTATCTATCTTATATTATAAATGTGAAATGGAAATTGTGTTTAAACTCAATTGGCGAGAAAACCGCTGAACGATCCTCACGAAACTTTGCACAACTAGGTATTTTCACCCGGTAATTGCTATAGGCATATTTTAATCTGATTAAAAGTCAGGGATGGGCACCTCCCATACAAAATTTTCCTTTTTTTCGTAATATCTCTTGAAATATTTGTACTAGAATAATGAAAATTTTTGTGAAGGAATAATACAAAAATATATACTCAACGGATAAACAATTTAGGTGTTGGTAAAGCAGGGATGGGCACTCTCCTCCCATATAAACTGAAATTTTCACATCGAATATCTCTGGAAATATTTGTAGTAGGGTACTGAAAACTGGTGTGAGGGCATATGAGATAACTATGTATTAAACGGGAAAAACACTAGGTCTTGGTAAAGCAGGGATGGGCACCTGCCATACAAACTGAAACTTTCACAGCGAATATCTCTGGATATATTTGTAGTAGGGTACTGAAAACTGGTGTGAGGGCATGTGAGATAACTATGTATTAAACGGGTGAAACTGCTAGGTCTTGGTAAAGCAGGGATGGGCACCTCCCATACAAACTGAAATTTTCACATCGAATATCTCTGGAAATATTTGTAGTAGGGTACTGAAAATTGGTGTGAGGGCATGTGAGATAACTATGTATTAAACGGGTAAAAACGCTAGGTCTTGGTAAAGCAGGGATGGGCACCTCCCATACAAACTGAAACTTTCACAGCGAATATCTCTGGAAATATTTGTAGTGGGGTACTGAAAACTGGTGTGAGGGCATGTGAGATAACTATATATTAAACGGGAAAAACACTAGGTCTTGGAAAAGCAGGGATGGGCACCTCGCATACAAACTGAAATTTTCACAGCGAATATCTCTGGAAATATTTGTAGTAGGGTTCTGAAAACTGGTGTGAGGGCATGTGAGATAACTATGTATTAAACGGGTAAAAACGCTAGGTCTTGGTAAAGCAGGGATGGGCACCTCCCATACAAACTGAAACTTTCACAGCGAATATCTCTGGAAATATCTGTAGTAGGGTACTGAAAAATGGTGTGAGGGCATGTGAGATAACTATATATTAAACAGGAAAAACACTAGGTCTTGGTAAAGCAGGGATGGGCACCTCGCATACAAACTGAAATTTTCACAGCGAATATCTCTGGAAATGTTTGTAGTAGGGTACTGAAAACTGGTGTGAGGGCATGTGAGATAACTATGTATTAAACGGGTAAAAACGCTAGGTCTTGGTAAAGCAGGGATGGGCACCTCCCATACAGACTGAAATTTTTACAGCGAAAATCTCTTGAAATACTTATAGTAGGGTACTGAAAATTGGTGTTGGGCATATGAGTTATTACGTACTGAACGGACAAAAAAAATAAGAAAACTATCTTTGACGTCAAGAATGATATTTTTCTATGTAACTTTTTTGGACTAACTCAATATGCTAATATTTTTCAAAGCACGTGGTGTGAAACCCGCGGTTAACCTCTAGTATATTAATAGGCTAACATTTTTTCCATACAAACAATTGCCAGGCTGTTTAGCACATTTAACATACTCATATCCACAAAAAATTGATATGGATGTGTTCGTATGAGTGAGGAGCAGTGCATAGGCATATACTTTTTTCTATAAATTATTTAATTTCTTTATAATTAATAAATAAAGTTTTTAGTTAAGAGAAAGAGATATCGTAAAAATGTTTACAAATATCGTAAACACAGTTGAAGAGTTGCTTTAATTTGAAAGCACTCTCTCTCTCTCTTCCTTTTTGTTTATTTATGAACATTGAGATCGCATTCGAAAAATCTACTCAAATCTCTGCTCTATGAGTGAAATCTTTGTCTATGAGTGATTTGTAGATTTTCTATTATGATTTTTATAAATGCCAGGGCGATAGAGCGCAAGAAAACTCAAAAGTTCCAAGAAGTAGGCCGTGCGATAGAGAAAAGGGAGCAACCAATTACAAATACATTGAAATTAAAACCTCTATCGAATACTTTGCCGAAGCCATTTTTGGCGCTCAAATATATTTTATTATATGGATGCCACACTTATTTACTTTAGATTATTTACTTTAGATTGTGCCAATACATACATATGTGCACTTTTCAATTATTTTCATTTAATTTTTGTTTTCATTTCACTTTATTCAATGTTAGGTCTTTTTTATTTTCATTTATTTCTTATTATATTTCCTTTTTCTTTTTATTTCAATTTTACTTAATTCGTCTTTATTATACTTTATTACTTTATTTATATTTGTACTATTTTTTATTTACTTCGTTTTTGCTTCGTTGGCAAATGTGCCCATTATTTATGTACATATATATTTACTTTCATTTATTTACTTTTTTATTTCTTTTTGTTTTAATATTTTTTCTTTTTATTTCAATTTTACTTAATTCGTCTTTGTTATACTTTATTACTTTATTTATATTTGTACTATTTTTGATTTACTTCGTTTTTGCTTCGTTGGCAAATATGCCCACTATCTATATATTAATAGGCTAACATTTTTCCCATACAAACAATTGCCAGGCTGTTTTGCACATTTAACATATCATATCCACATAAAATTGATATGGATGTGTTCGTATGAGTGAGGAGCAGTGCATAGGCATATATTTTTTTCTATAAATTATTTAATTTGTTTATAATTAATAAATAAAGTTTTTAGTTTTTTACCATTTTTGATTTACTTCGTTTTTGCTTCGTTGGCAAATGTGCCCACTATCTATATATTAATAGGCTAACATTTTTCCCATACAAACAATTGCCAGGCTGTTTTGCACATTTAACATACTCATATCCACATAAAATTGATATGGATGTGTTCGTATGGGTGAGGAGCAGTGCATAGGCATATATTTTTTTCTATAAATTATTTAATTTCTTTATAATTAATAAATAAAGTTTTTAGTTTTTTACCATTTTTGATTTACTTCGTTTTTGCTTCGTTGGCAAATGTGCCCACTATCTATATATTAATAGGCTAACATTTTTTTCCGCACAAACAACTGCCAGACTGTGTACAATATTTAAATTATTGTCTAATTAATTTCTTAGTGAAACCCAAAAATCCCTGCGTAATTTCATAGCAAAAAATTGTAAGAGGTGGCAACACTACGACAACTTAAAAAAATTTCATGATCAGAACTTTTTCTAAATACATTTTTATATGCATCATAGCCCCTGCAGGATGTCGGAGTAAACTTAGTATACTCCATAAACTAGACTGTGAGTGATTGTAACTGGTTCGAAATTTGATCCAATCCCATGTAAAATTCTATTTACATTTAACATTGCATGTTCTAGGTAAGGTCAAATCGACCCTGTCCGCATTACATTCGGATCAGCTTTAGGTCGATTAGACATTTGAGCATTACAGTTGGAATATACTTTTTCTATATACATTGGTCATTCGGACCAATTTAAATATAATTAACCTACCCCGCATTACATTTAAACCATTTTCGAATCAATTGACTTCCTTAGTAATACACTGCATTCATTTTTTGATTTCTCTTTGGTCTACTTACAATGCAACTCTACCTAGGCCCTAGGGCCAGCGTTGCCGTTTGGGCCACTAAAGTGACAATTTGAACCTTTTTTAAAGCCAGGCCACCTGAACCCAACTTTTTGAAAATATGCAATATTTGAACCTTTTTAAAAATTCGGGCCACTTTTGGTCCTTTTTTACTTTCAAACCCATAATTATTAAATAATTTTTAGTTTTTTCTTAAATATAAGAATCTTGTTCTTTAACCTCTTTGTTATTATTTTACTTTGCATTGGCAACTCTCCGTTTCGAAAGGTTTTTTATTTAATTTGTTTGCCAACACTACCCCTGAATACTTTGAAATTCGGTCTGTTCGTTCAGATAATGAAAACGCACGGAGCAGCTCAGACACACACAAACACATATAGCGTTCGTTGATCCGTAGGAAAGTGCAAGAAACGTAGTAATTTTACCACAATTTACATTTTTTGCACTCATATTCGCTCTTTTTTGGAAAAATTCCTACGGTTCTTGCAATTTCCTATGGCTCAACGAACGCTATAAAAGTTTTTTTTTAATTCTTTGCCTTTATCGGGTTATTCCGTCTGCTCAACGAACGATCATATTAACGCTGCGTTAGTGTAGAGAATATTTTAAATTCCATTTTATTCAATAAATAAACCACAAAAATATATAAAAATGTGTTTTAGCTAAAAAAAAAATTGGGGCCACTTTTTTTAATTTTTTGGGCCACCTTTTGAAATTTTTGAGCGGCAAGACTGCCTAGGGCCATAATTTTAAGACAATTGTCTCTATCGTTCCTTCAGGGAGCTTTTTCACTACACCACTCAGAATTGTCAAATACGAAAATCAAACATTTTTTTCTCTTGAGAGTCATACTACTTTTAGTACTATATATTCAAGTTTCTCTTACTCAAGTGTAAGAGTTGTATGACTATAGTTAATGTGATTGGCGCATGGAGGAACAATAAAGGAGAATGCATAACGACATACCTTCATACATAGTGGGGCCAGAAGTGTCATGCAAAGAGGAATGTAGAAGAATTTGACAGATGTGGCCCCTATGGAAATGCTAGGGTGCGTGTGTGTGTGGAATATGTCAACAAAAAAAATGCTTGTGTTCGTGTGTGTTTATGAAGATTGAAGAAGAAGTCAGCTGATCTTATGCATTCTCCTTTATTGTTCCTCAATGGATTGGCGTAATGAAAAATTGAAATATTTTCATTCTTTCGTGACGTTCAACAAGTGCAGACGAGGTCAGGTAAGTTTGGTTTTAAATATTTTATATGTATGTATATATATTTATAAGTGATAAATTATCACTGATAATTTATGTATTCTATTAATATTATGTGTTTTATTAATATAGATTTATTATTTTTGCAGATTATAGAAAAACCAACATTAATTGCGTTATTACATTTAGCGACAAACTTGAGGTAGTTTAATTTATTCACGTTTTGCCAACAAACCTGAGGTAAGTAATAATTTTTTTTTTCTGTGATTTTATGTGTTTAGTGTGTTGAAGGGTTTAAGATTATTTTTCGGGATCGGTTCCAGATACTTTTACGCAATTTAGCCATTATTTTTATAAAATAAATTTTAAATAATTAGTGATTGTTTTTATATCATTCATTTTTTAATCGCTCGAAATATTTTTGTTCCATTCAGTATTTATCTTCCTTTTTTGAGTGATTTTAAGTTTTTTTGGCATCGTTTCGAAATACTTTTCAATTTAGTCTTCATTTTTAAAAGATTAATTTTCGGGATCGGTTCGAAATGCTTTTATTCAATTTCGTGATTATTTTTATTAAATTAATTTTCGGGATCGGTTCGAAATACTTTTATGCAATTTAGTCATTATTTTTATTAAATAAATTTTAAATAATTAGTGATTGTTTTTATATGATTTATTTTTGGAATCGTTCGAAATATTTTTGTTCCATTCAGTATTTATCTTACTTTTTTAGTGATTTTATGTTTTTTTGGGATCGTTTCGAAATAATTTTCAATTTGGTGATCATTTTTAAAAGATTAATTTTCGGGATCGGTTCGATATACTTTTATTCAATTTAGTCATTATTTTTATAAGATTAATTTTCGGGATCGGTTCGAGATACTTTTATTCAATTTAGTCATTATTTTTATAATATTAACTTTCGGGATCGGTTCGAAATACTATTGTTCCTTTTAGAGATTATTTTTATATCATTCATTTTGGGGATCAGTTCGATATACTTTTGTTCCATTCAGTATTTGTTTTTTCATTTTTGAATGATTTTATGTATTTTGGGATCGGTTCGAAATATTTTTGTTCAATTTAATGATTATTTTTATAAAATTAATTTTCGGGATATTTCGATATACTTTTGTTCTATTCGGTATTTATTTGTTTTTTTTTTGAGTGATTTTATGTTTTTTGGGATAGTTTCGAAATACTTTTGTTCAATTTAGTGATTATTTTTATAAGGTTAATTTTCGGGATCGGTTCGAGATACTTTTGTTTAATTTAGTGATTATTTTTATAAGGTTAATTTTCGGGATCGGTTGGAAATACTTTTGTTCATTTAATGATTATTTTTATAAATTAATTTTCGGGATCGGTTCGAGATACTTTTATTCAATTTAGTGATTATTTTTATAAGATTAATTTTCGGGATCGGTTCGAAATGCTTTTTTTCAATTTCGTGATTATTTTTATTAAATTAATTTTCGGGATTGGTTCGAAATACTTTTATGCAATTTAGTCATTATTTTTATGAAATAAATTTTAAATAATTAGTGATTGTTTTTATATGATTTATTTTTGGAATCGTTCGAAATATTTTTGTTCCATTCAGTATTTATCTTCCTTTTTTTAGTGATTTTATGTTTTTTTGGGATCGTTTCGAAATACTTTTCAATTTAGTGATCATTTTTAAAAGACTAATTTTCGGGATCGGTTCAAAATGCTTTTATTCAATTTCGTGATTATTTTTATTAAATTAATTTTCGGGATCGGTTCGAAATACTTTTATGCAATTTAGTCATTATTTTTATGAAATAAATTTTAAATAATTAGTGATTGTTTTTATATGATTTATTTTTGGAATCGTTCGAAATATTTTTGTTCCATTCAGTATTTATCTTACTTTTTTAGTGATTTTATGTTTTTTTGGGATCGTTTCGAAATACTTTTCAATTTGGTGATCATTTTTAAAAGATTAATTTTCGGGATCGGTTCGAAATGCTTTTTTTCAATTTCGTGATTATTTTTATTAAATTAATTTTCGGGATTGGTTCGAAATACTTTTATGCAATTTAGTCATTATTTTTATGAAATAAATTTTAAATAATTAGTGATTGTTTTTATATGATTTATTTTTGGAATCGTTCGAAATATTTTTGTCCCATTCAGTATTTATCTTCCTTTTTTAGTGATTTTATGCTTTTTTTGGGATCGTTTCGAAATACTTTTCAATTCAGTGATCATTTTTAAAAGATTAATTTTCGTAATCGGTTCGAAATGCTTTTTTTCAATTTCGTGATTATTTTTATTAAATTAATTTTCGGGATTGGTTCGAAATACTTTTATGCAATTTAGTCATTATTTTTATGAAATAAATTTTAAATAATTAGTGATTGTTTTTATATGATTTATTTTTGGAATCGTTCGAAATATTTTTGTTCCATTCAGTATTTATCTTCCTTTTTTTAGTGATTTTATGTTTTTTTTGGGATCGTTTCGAAATACTTTTCAATTTAGTAATCATTTTTAAAAGATTAATTTTCGGGATCGGTTCGAAATGCTTTTATTCAATTTCGTGATTATTTTTATTAAATTAATTTTCGGGATCGGTTCGAAATACTTTTATGCAATTTAGTCATTATTTTTATGAAACAAATTTTAAATAATTAGTGATTGTTTTTATATGATTTATTTTTGGAATCGTTCGAAATATTTTTGTTCCATTCAGTATTTATCTTCCTTTTTTTAGTGATTTTATGTTTTTTTTGGGATCGTTTCGAAATACTTTTCAATTTAGTGATCATTTTTAAAAGATTAATTTTCGGGATCGGTTCGAAATACTTTTATGCAATTTAGTCATTATTTTTATGAAATAAATTTTAAATAATTAGTGATTGTTTTTATATGATTTATTTTTGGAATCGTTCGAAATATTTTTGTTCCATTCAGTATTTATCTTCCTTTTTTTAGTGATTTTATGTTTTTTTTTGGATCGTTTCGAAATGCTTTTATTCAATTTCGTGATTATTTTTATTAAATTAATTTTCGGGATCGGTTCGAAATACTTTTATGCAATTTAGTCATTATTTTTATGAAATAAATTTTAAATAATTAGTGATTGTTTTTATATGATTTATTTTTGGAATCGTTCGAAATATTTTTGTTCCATTCAGTATTTATCTTCCTTTTTTAGTGATTTTATGTTTTTTTTGGGATCGTTTCGAAATACTTTTCAATTCAGTGATCATTTTTAAAAGATTAATTTTCGTAATCGGTTCGAAATGCTTTTTTTCAATTTCGTGATTATTTTTATTAAATTGATTTTCAGGATCGGTTCGAAATACTTTTATGCAATTTAGTCATTATTTTTATGAAATAAATTTTAAATAATTAGTGATTGTTTTTATATGATTTATTTTTGGAATCGTTCGAAATATTTTTGTTCCATTCAGTATTTATCTTCCTTTTTTTAGTGATTTTATGTTTTTTTTTGGATCGTTTCGAAATGCTTTTATTCAATTTCGTGATTATTTTTATTAAATTAATTTTCGGGATCGGTTCGAATACTTTTATGCAATTTAGTCATTATTTTTATGAAATAAATTTTAAATAATTAGTGATTGTTTTTATATGATTTATTTTTGGAATCGTTCGAAATATTTTTGTTCCATTCAGTATTTATCTTCCTTTTTTAGTGATTTTATGTTTTTTTTGGGATGGTTTCGAAATACTTTTCAATTCAGTGATCATTTTTAAAAGATTAATTTTCGTAATCGGTTCGAAATGCTTTTTTTCAATTTCGTGATTATTTTTATTAAATTAATTTTCGGGATTGGTTCGAAATACTTTTATGCAATTTAGTCCTTATTTTTATGAAATAAATTTTAAATAATTAGTGATTGTTTTTATATGATTTATTTTTGGAATCGTTCGAAATATTTTTGTTCCATTCAGTATTTATCTTCCTTTTTTTAGTGATTTTATGTTTTTTTTGGGATCGTTTCGAAATACTTTTCAATTTAGTGATCATTTTTAAAAGATTAATTTTCGGGATCGGTTCGAAATGCTTTTATTCAATTTCGTGATTATTTTTATTAAATTAAAATTCGGGATCGGTTCGAAATACTTTTATGCAATTTAGTCATTATTTTTATGAAATAAATTTTAAATAATTAGTGATTGTTTTTATATGATTTATTTTTGGAATCGTTCGAAATATTTTTGTTCCATTTAGTATTTATATTCCTTTTTTTAGTGATTTTATGTTTTTTTGGGATCGTTTCGAAATAATTTTCAATTTGGTGATCATTTTTAAAAGATTAATTTTCGGGATCGGTTCGATATACTTTTATTCAATTTAGTCATTATTTTTATAAGATTAATTTTCGGGATCGGTTCGAGATACTTTTATTCAATTTAGTCATTATTTTTATAATATTAACTTTCGGGATCGGTTCGAAATACTATTGTTCCTTTTAGAGATTATTTTTATATCATTCATTTTGGGGATCAGTTCGATATACTTTTGTTCCATTCAGTATTTGTTTTTTCATTTTTGAATGATTTTATGTATTTTGGGATCGGTTCGAAATATTTTTGTTCAATTTAATGATTATTTTTATAAAATTAATTTTCGGGATATTTCGATATACTTTTGTTCTATTCGGTATTTATTTGTTTTTTTTTTTTTGAGTGATTTTATGTTTTTTGGGATAGTTTCCAAATACTTTTGTTCAATTTTATACGGTTAATTTTCGGGATCGGTTCGAGATACTTTTGTTTAATTTAGTGATTATTTTTATAAGGTTAATTTTCGGGATCGTATGGAAATACTTTTGTTCAATTTAATGATTATTTTTATAAATTAATTTTCGGGATCGGTTCGAGATACTTTTATTCAATTTAGTCATTTTTATAAAATTAATTTTGGGGATCGTTCAATACACATTTGTTCTATTCAGTATTTATTTGTCCTTTTTGAGTGATTTTACGTTTTTTTTTGGGATAGTTTCGAAATACTTTTGTTCAATTTAATGATTATTTTTATACGGTTAATTTTCGAGATCGGTTCGAAATAATTTTGTTCAATTAGCGATTATTTTTACAAAATTAATTTTCGGGATCGGTTCGAAATACTTTTGTTTAATTTAGTGATTATTTTTATAAGGTTAATTTTCGGGATCGGTTGGAAATACTTTTGTTCATTTAATGATTATTTTTATAAATTAATTTTCGGGATCGGTTCGAGATACTTTTATTCAATTTAGTCATTTTTATAAAATTAATTTTGGGGATCGTTCAATACACATTTGTTCTATTCAGTATTTATTTGTCCTTTTTGAGTGATTTTATGTTTTTTTTGGGATAGTTTCGAAATACTTTTGTTCAATTTAATGATTATTTTTATAAAATTAATTTTCGGGATATTTCGATATACTTTTGTTCTATTCGGTATTTATTTGTTTTTTTTTTGAGTGATTTTATGTTTTTTGGGATAGTTTCGAAATACTTTTGTTCAATTTAGTGATTATTTTTATAAGGTTAATTTTCGGGATCGGTTCGAGATACTTTTGTTTAATTTAGTGATTATTTTTATAAGGTTAATTTTCGGGATCGGTTGGAAATACTTTTGTTCATTTAATGATTATTTTTATAAATTAATTTTCGGGATCGGTTCGAGATACTTTTATTCAATTTAGTGATTATTTTTATAAGATTAATTTTCGGGATCGGTTCGAGATACTTTTATTCAATTTAGTCATTTTTATAAAATTAATTTTGGGGATCGTTCAATACACATTTGTTCTATTCAGTATTTATTTGTCCTTTTTGAGTGATTTTATGTTTTTTTTGGGATAGTTTCGAAATACTTTTGTTCAATTTAATGATTATTTTTATACGGTTAATTTTCGAGATCGGTTCGAAATAATTTTGTTCAATTAGTGATTATTTTTACAAAAATAATTTTCGGGATCGGTTCGAAATATTTTTGCACAATTTAATGATTATTTTTATAAAATTAATTTTCGGGATCGGTTCGAGATACTTTTATTAAATTTAGTGATTATTTTTATAAGATAAATTTTCGGGAACGGTTCGAACTACGTTTGTTCCATTTAGTATATAATACTTTTATTTATGTATATAATACTTTTATTTAATTTAATATTTTTTTATTTTATGTATTTCTTAGTTTATTTGTAAATTTTTCTACGTTACCCTGGAACAATTATAAGATACATTTTCTAGATCCTTTCGAAATACTTTTGTTCCATTTTTAGTGATTTTATATATTTTTCGTTTGTTTGATTTTCCAGCGTTATCCCGAAACCTTTTTAAGATCATTTTCCGGATCATTTGAAATTACATTTGTTCTGTTTAGTGATTATTTAAAGTTTTTTGGGATCTGTGGTACTACTTTGGTACTGTCTTGAGATAATTTTACAATTATCTGAAATGAATTCGAGTTTGTTTTGGATTGATTTAGAACTATTTTGGGACTGTTTTTGAAATCTTTTCCAGAACTATTTTGGTATCAATTGAGATTTTCCAGCAGTATTTCTGAATTTTTTTGAAGATTATTTTCGTAATTTTTCGGTTCTGCTTTCGGTTATTTTGCCATATCTCAACTTTTTAAAACTTTATAGTTTTATTATATCCAATTACTAACAATAATTTTTATAATTTTTTTTATTTTTAGTCATATATAATGCCTAGACATACAGCCAGAGGAGATAGGGTTAGAGATAGGGAGAGGCGTCGTAATGTTCCTGATATATCTCTTAATTTAGTTGATACATTTAAGGGTGCTTTAGCCGATGTGCCTATTAATTTTAATAGTTCTGATTGTGGTCCAATGGATTTACTTTGTATGCATTGTAATGCCAAAAATTTCGAAAGTGAAATAACTGCAAGAAACAGAAACTCCTTTTCGTTGTGTTGCCAGAAAGGAAAAGTACATTTGGCACCTTTAACACAAAACCAATTTTTCAATCAGCTTTATGAGGGCTTACTCTCAATTAATCCATCTGTAAAGCGAAGATCGATAAACTATTTGAAAATATACGTAGCTATAATTCATCTTTTGCCATGGTTAGCTCTGAGGCTCAAATTGTGGGAAATGTTACACAAGGTGTATATCATTTTAAGATTCACAATGTTTTTTATCATAGAGCTGGTCCTTTGATGCAAGGCCAAAATGATCGGTCTAATCCTCGCTATGCTCAATTATATTTCTATGATGTTGATACCGCAAACTCTTTTAGATTAAGAGAACCATCAAATCAATTTTGTGATAGTGGATTAATGGGAGAAATTTCTGCCGAATTAAATCAGGTGAATCCTTTTGTTCGTTCATTTATTTCCATGAAAGAACACTGTAGTAGACGTGAAAATGTCTACAAAGAAATGTGCTTGCTCATCACTGTAAATCGTAATATGACAAATGCACAGATGGGTAGATTTAATGATGCTCTTGCAACTGACGTTGCAGTTATTTTTAGCACGGTCGATGGTGAACCTCCATTTGACAGAAGAGTGGTATCATTTTATAAAAGCAATGGTACGGTAAAAAATATTTCTGTTTTGGATTCATGTCTGGACCCATTAGCGTACCCATTACTATTTCCTAATGGCGACGCTGGTTGGCATCCTGAAATATTGCACAGCGGGCCAAGTACGTCGTCTTCAACAAGACCTAGAAATAAAACTACCATGCTTGAATTCGCAGCCTTTCGACTTGCGATCAGAAATGACTTTAGTCTTTTACACCATTCTAAAAAACTTTATCTACAGTGGATTGTGGATATGTACGTTCGAATTGAAGGCACACGGCTTCATTTTTTAAGAAGTAATCAAAATAAGCTAAGATGTGATGTTTTGAACAATATAACAGATTATTTGAATACGAATGCAAATGGCGATGCAAATGAAAATATTGGGAGAAGAATCATTCTGCCATCGTCATTCACCGGTTCTCCCAGAAACATGTACCAAAATTACTTGGACGCTATGACCATAGTTGGTCATTTTGGCAAGCCTTCGTTGTTTATAACTATGACATGTAATCCCAATTGGCCGGAAATAATTCAGAATATTGATCTTAATGATCAACCTAATTATAGACCAGATATTACAGTTCGTGTGTTTCAAGCGAAATTAAAAGATTTAATTGCCGCAATATCAACAAAGAAAGTTTTTGGTAATATTGCCGCCTATATATATACAATAGAATTTCAAAAAAGAGGTTTGCCTCATGCACACATATTGCTAACCTTAGACGAAAGGGATAAACTTGATGGGGTCAATGATATTGACAAAGCCGTATGTGCAGAAATTCCTGACATTCAAGTAAACCCGAAATTGCATGAATATGTTTTGAAACACATGATGCATGGGCCATGTGGTGCTTTGAATATGAATTCTGTGTGCATGATAGATGGTAACTGTTCCAAGAATTTTCCTAAAAGTTTTTGTGAGTCTACACGGGAAGAAGTGAATGGATTTCCATTGTATAGAAGACGTGATAATGGTGTCAGTGTAGATGTACGTGGTGCATCTCTTGATAATCGTTTCGTTGTCCCGTACAATCCATATTTGCTTGCTAAATTTAATTGTCATATTAATGTGGAGGTTTGCACTGCGGTCAAAAGTGTAAAATACATTTATAAATATGTATACAAAGGATATGACAGTGCAACCGTTACTTTAGCGAATGAACAGGTTGATGAGGGAGAAGTAAATAATTGTGACGAAATTCAAAACTTTTTAAATGGACGTTACGTGGGTTCCACTGAAGGGGCTTGGCGGATTTTTCAATATCCCATGCACTTTCAGTTCCATGCTGTAATCCGACTTGATATTCATCTACCTCAAAGGCAAAATGTTGTATTCACAGATGGTCGGGCAGAACAAGCAATCCAAAATTTAAGGAAAACCAAACTGTTGGCAGTTTTCCAGTTAAATATTGATGATCCTTTGGCGAACCCATATAAATACACTGAAATTCCATTGCATTATATTTAGGAAGATTCCAGGAAGCAATGGCAAAAAAGACAACGAGGTGGTGATAAAATTATTACTCGCATGTACGTAGTGTCGCCAAAAGATGTAGAACTTTTCCATTTACGTTTACTTCTTTTACATGTTCATGGTCCAAAATCTTTTGCGGATGTTAGAACATATAATGGAGTGGTATTTAATACATTTGTTGAAGCGTGTCATGCTCGTGGTATAGCTTCAAATGATAACGAATGGCGAGATTGCTTAGAAGAAGCGCGTCAATTTCATTCGCCAAAACAATTGCGTCCCTTATTTGGTATAATATTTGCTTTAAATATTCCGGCAAACGCATTAGCGCTGTGGAATGAATTTAAAGATTCTCTTTCAGAAGATTTTCTGAGAGAAAACGATGAAGCATCTTCATTCAATCTGGCACTACTAGGAATTGAAGATGTACTTCTTAGTCATAATGTAACATGTCATAGCCTTGGTTTACCAGTTCCTAATATAATTCCGCATGTGACAAGTTTGAATTTTCCTCAAACAGAAGATGAATTAATTTTATTTGAAGACTATTACTCAAGAGCAAACAACGAACAACGCACTATAATAGACCGCGTCATACAAGGAATTCAGTTTCATAATACGGGTTCTAATGTGTTCTGTGTTACTGCTCATGCAGGTTGTGGTAAAACTTTTATGCAAACTGCTTTGATTCACAAATTAAATTCACTAAATCTTTTGTGCATTGCTACTGCCTTTAGTGGAATAGCCTCTACTCTTTTGATTGGCGGAAGAACATTGCATAATGTTTTTAAATTACCAATTCCTGTTGTTGAAAATTCAGTTCCGAATATCACCGCAAAGAGTTCTCAAGGTAGATACATAAATTCAGCTGCATTAATAATCATTGATGAAATTTCTATGTGCCCACTTTTAATTCTGAAAGCCATAGACAGATTACTTCGGGATTTGTGTACGAATGCAAATAATAAGTCAAAACTGTTTGCAGGGAAAACAATACTTTTCTGTGGGGATTTTCTTTTATTCCTCATGGATCACGTGCAGTTTTAGTTGAAAACTGTATTGTTAGTTGGAACGAATTTGCTTCATTTCATCATGAAACATTAAGTCAAAATATGAGAGCCCTACCTCATGAATTACAATTTGTTGAATTTTTAAAGAAAATTGGTGATGGTAAAGCGACAACTTATCCACAATTTGGAGATAATGTCATTGAAATACCCCAGCAATTAGTAGGAAATGAAGATAATATAATTGCCGATGTATTTGGAAATATTGAAGAAAATATATTATCCGATCATGTTGTGAATTCTGTAATTTTAGCAGCAACGAATGAGGATTGCTTCATGGTTAACAGCGATATTTTAAATCGCATACCAGGATCATTTAAAACGTACAATAGCTTTGATAACACTACTCGACAAATTTTGATCAACTTTAACCACCAACAAGTAAGGAAGCCTAAGTTCGGGTGGAATCGAACATTAGATACTCAGCTGTATGCTTTCATTGTTTGTTTGCGTTTGATGGAAACACGGCGTAGGTACTTTATATAAATCGAGTGCTGCATAAAGTGGGCGTAGCCACGCCCATTTTCTAAATTTTTATCAGTCATCCAACTAAGCTTATGAATATTATTCTTTGTGCAAAATTTCATCCTTTATGAGTTACAAAGATGTCACGTTAAAAATTCCCAAAGGGTGTTCCAGAAATATCTTTGTTAAAAAGTAGGCGTGGTCATAAACCGATTTCAATAACTTTTTGCGTGTCTATTAACACAAGTTATAAAAGTGTATAAACCAAGTTTCGTCATAATATCTCAATTATTTGTCGAGTTATGGGCTCCGAAATCTCGTTGATTCCTTTGTCTGAAAAGAGGCGGTGCCACGCCCATTTTCCGAAATTTTTCTATTTTTTGTTTCCGATCTATATTTGGGTTATATACCCTATATTTGGGTTATATACTTATGTATATAACACTTTGTAATCAAGATATTTCATTTACAGAAAATGTATTTGGTTTTTAATGTTTTTGATATTTCAAAAATTTTCATTAGATTTTGAATATTTTAATTGTTAAGATTCATTTTCAATTTTTATAATAAATATATATACATATATATTTAAAAATATAAGTACATACATACAAAATATTTTAATTAACCACTAAAGTCGTCAACCGATTTCGCTAAAATTTTAAACATGTATTACTACAAGTAGTGAAAGTGTATACACCAAGTTTCGTCATAATATATCGATTATTTGTTGAGTTATGGGCTCAGAAATGTCGTATATTCCTGCTTCTAAAAAGAGGCGGTGCCACGCCCATTTTCCAAAATTTTTGTATTTTTTGTTATATGTCCATAGTTGGACACCTCCCAAAAAATTTCAATGATATATCTTTATATTTGACATAGATATCGCTTAAAATGTTTTAATTAGGTCACTTTATAAGACCCATATATAAAAGTGGGCGTGGTCGTCAACCGATTTTGGCAATTTTTCGTCACAACATTTGGCTAAGTAAGTATATCACGCCTACCAAAATTCATCGATATATCTTCAACGGTTTCTGAGTTATGACTCATAAAACTTTCAATGTTTGCCCCTTAATAAGTGGGCGTGGCACCGCCCATTTTCCAAAATTTCCATATTTCTTCATAAGGGCCTGAGCTCAATACGTGTGTGAAATTTTATCACTCTAGCTCTATTAGTGACTGAGATACAAAATTTGCAATTTTTACTATATAGGGGAGGTGGGCGTGGTCATGGTCCGATTTCGCCCATTTTCAATACCATCCGTTCCTGTCTTGATACCAACTTACATTTCAAATTTCATCAAAATATCTCAATTTTTGCGCGAGTTATCGTGCTCACAGACGGACAGACGGACGGACATGGCTCAATCGATTTCTCTTTTCACCCTGATCATTTTGATATATATAAGTCTATATCTATCTCGATTATTTCATTCTGTTACAATCCACCGTTAGGAAATCAAAACTATAATACTCTGTGTACTAGTACAGCTGAGTATAAAAATGAAATAATACTTTTCTAAAGCGAAATTTTACGCTGATTCCGAATATCATCTCCATTTTTTGTGGCAGACCCAGTTTTTGATATATTGGTAAAAATGTGGAAAAGGCCATATATGCAAGACATTGCATCACATAGGTGCATCAAAAAGTTTTATTAGACATCGTGGCGATTTGACATCCAGGAAGTGCTGGTAGAGGGAGCTCCAACAAACAGTTTTTGCCTGCACACTCCAAAATTGGTCAAGTAGTTTGGTTACAATGGCCAAAATAATGAAAAAAAATTTTGAAAAAAATCGAATTTTTTTTAAAGAAATTTCAGCTTCGACTGTCCTAAAATCAGAAAAATTGTAAGGGGGACAAAAAGATAGCCGCCCTATCCGATAGAGAATTTAATTGTGAACACTTTAAGACTAACTGTGTAACAATCGGATGTACCGTTATTTATATTTATCTATTTTTATTGAAAGTCCTTAACCAAAAATTTTCGGGAAGAGTAAAATTTCAACACAAAATTGGGTTTATTCATAAAACTTTATTAAGGGGTAATATAATAATAATATAATAATAATACAATGGCGCTATTATAACTCTGATGAGTTTTATGGCCGAGCTTCTCTCCCAATTCGCGGTGTGCTCCTTTTTGTTTTTCCTACTAATTGGGTGGACCTACAGTTTTATGCCGACTCCGAACGGCGAATGCATTTTTTGTGAGAAGCTTTTTCATGGCAGAAATACTCTCGGAGGGTATGCCGCCCACTGCCGGGAGGTGACCGCTGCTCTTAAAAAACCCAATAATTGGATTTTTACTAATTAGAAAAATTTGTTTGGCTCGGACCGTGGTTTGAACCCGAGACCTCTGGCATAGCAGGCGAGCACTCTACCCACTGCACCACAGCGGCCAAAGGGGTAATACTCAAGATTATTTCATTCCATTTATTACGTGTCTTGAAGTGCACAATATCTCTCAAAACAGCGATTAATAGGAAAAAAATTAATTGAATAAAAAAATATCTGTATTTCGCCATTTTAAAGAGAGGATAAATAATAAGCGATGTGAGTAAGTACATTTGACTACTCTTTTGTGATTTTCTGCATTTTTTACACGTATGATTGTCCAAAAAATAGTCTCCCATCATATCCTCGTACCAAGACCCTTGATATCGCCATTCAAAAACTATTAAGTCCTGATGAAATCTCTCACCCTGCTCACCACTTTCAGCACCTAAGTTTGTAGGAGTTATGAAAATGTGAAGGAATTTTAGGCGGCATATAACAATCTTTTGCAATGAAGTAACTTTTTGTTACCTAGAAATCCACAAACAGTTTGTTAAAAACTTCTGCAAGCAGTAACGGAAAGCGCCCGATCTATCGTGAAATATTTAGAACTTTTGTTCTGTTTGTGGATTTCTAGTTAACAAAAAGCTACTTTATTGCAATACTATATAGCAAGGAAAGTAATATACCGCCTAAAACTCATTTCTAGCATTAACATATTGATAATTTCCCTACAAGCTTAGGTGCTGGAAGTAATGAACAGGGTGAGAGATTTCATCAGAACTTAATAGTTTATGAATGGCGATATCAAGGGTCTTGGTACGAGGATATAATGGGAGACTATTTTTTGGACAATCATACGTGTAAAAAATGCAGAAAATCACAAAAGAGTAGTCAAATGTACTTACCCACATCGCTCATTATTTATCCTCTCTTTAAAATGGCGAAATACAGATATTTTTTTATTCAATTAATTTTTTTCCTATTAATCGCTGTTTTGAGAGATATTGTGCACTTCAAGACACGTAATAAATGGAATGAAATAATCTTGAGTATTACTCCTTAATAAAGTTTTATGAATAAACCTAATTTTGTTGTTGAAATTTTACTCTTCCGGAAAGTTTTTGGTTAAGGACTTTCAATAAAAATAGATAAATATAAATAACGGTACATCCGATTGTTACACAGTTAGTCTTAAAATGTTCACAATTAAATTCTCTATAGGATAGGGGGGCTAACTTTTTGTCCCCCTAACAATTTTTCTGATTTTAGGACAGTCGAATCTGAAATTTCTTTAAAAAAATTCGATTTTTTTCAAATTTTTTTTCATTATTTTGGCCATTGTAACCAAACTACTTGACCAATTTTGGAGTGTGGAGGCAAAAAATGTTTGTTGGAGTTCTCTCTACTATTTTGATGCACTTATATGATACAATGTCTTGCATATATGGCCTTTTCCACATTTTTACCAATATCTCAAAAACTGGGTCTGCCACAAAAAAATGGAGATGATATTCGGAATCAGCGTAAAATTTCGCTTTAGATAAGTGTTATTTTATTCTTGGTGATTTTTTTGTCGAGTAGTGTAATTAGCGACAATGAAAGCGAAGTCAATAATTATCCTACAGAATTTCTTAATTCGTTGAATATGAGCGGATTACCACCGCATAAGCTTTCACTTAAACCCAATTGTGTTGTGATACTCATTCGTAACCTGAATACAAAGGACGCATTAGTGAATGGTACTCGAATGAGAGTTAGAGGCCTTCATAACAATGCCATTGATTGCGAATTCTTAACCGGATATTCCAAAGGAAAACGAATTCTTATTCCGCGTATAAGATTATCTTACCCGGGAACGATTTTACCTTTTAATTTTGAACGGACTCAATTCCCAATAATACCATCTTTCGCGATGACTATAAACAAGGCTCAGGGTCAAACGTTCGAAAAGGTTGGAATTTTATTGAAGCGGCCTGTATTTACACATGGGCAATTGTATGTAGCTGCAAGTAGAGTCAAGTCGTTCGATAGCTTAAAGTTTTATGTTAGTGAATGTAATAACCAAGGTCATTTAGCTGGTGATGAAAGAGTTTTTACAAAGAATATTGTTTTCCTTGAAGTTATAAATACAGGACGCTAAATGGATGGAATGCAATTCCATTAATTATGTGTTAAAGCTTTACAATTTCTGAATCACTAAACTTTGTTATTAATTCAATGTTAGTACCCGGATGATCGAGCTTTCCTTGGGCACACATTTTTTTCGCAAGCCTCCGCAAAGGCCAAATAAAAAGTGAATAAAATATTTCATGCAAATTTTTGGAGCTTTTCCCGAGATCCATATCTGGGGACCGGCTTAGATATTACAATAAAAAGGCCCTTCATTTGATATCAATATTGCTCATGTTTCATGTTTTAACCCATATAACCCATATCCGAGAACCTGGCCTAGATATCACATTACAACCCTTATAAGGCTAATCACCCTTACATTAATTACCCCCATTTAATTACAGATATGGATCCACTCACAAACTCCGCAGAATTCACCGCGGAAACCGTCGCCGCGCCGCCCGTTGCACCGCCAACGCCGGAAATTTATAGCGCACAACACAAAAATGTTGGAGGGAGTCCGCAGCAATGGGCCGTGAACTGCCCACTATGTCTTCGTCGGCATGCGCTGCGCCGATGCGCCGTTTTTCGCGGCATGCAGCCACACCATCGGCAACAAGTGGTGCGTGGGCACGGCTATTGCCGAAATTGTTTGGCCTCCTCCATTAGCGCAACTAGATGCACTTCGGGAGCTCGGTGCCAATTTTGTAATCGGCGGCACCACACGTTGCTGCATCAAGGACGCAGCACACCGCCGCGCAACACAAATCAGCAACATAAACGGGGTCGCTCCAGTGCCCGAGCTCCCTCCCAACGAGGACAGTTCAATAATCTAATCGCGGCGCTTCAGCAGCTACAGCAAATTTTTAATTGATCAACAAATTGTTGTTTAATAAGGTGGAGCGAAATTTTTTTTTTTTTGTAAATTCAATTTTTTCCAAAGCCAGAACGGCACCTTTCTAGCCCAGAAATAAGCCTGTAAAATTTTATTGACCTACTCGTATGTTTAGAGGTGCGCCCAGCCCCACAAAGTTGAAAAAAAGCACGATCTGGTACAAATGTGAAATTTCTAAAATTATAAAATCAAAGAACGAAGTATGAGGATTGATAAACATGGCTAAGCTGAGTATTAAAGTGAACTTTTTTTTTTTGAAACACCAACAACAAAAGTTATTAAAGGTCAAAATTTATATTATGCATTTTTTTAAATTGCAATTGCTTTAAAAATACTGAACCGATTTCTAATATTTTTATACCATTCGATGAAAGACATAAAATTAGATTAAATAAACAAATTTTTTTGTTGACGTCTCTCCGATATCCTCCACCCTTTTATTCACAAGCTTGAAATACCTAAGGTAGGTAAACGTCATTAAAAACTTCTGACATTTAATTAAATTTTTTTTAATTAGTTCTATATATGACGCGCTAATGGTGATATATGTACACATGTATATATGCAAATAATTAAGTATATTTTTTCATTATAAATATGTTAGATTTTTTGTATTAGTTACTTTTTTCACTTATCTTCTGTGAATTTTATTTTATTTGTATCTCAAGTATATGTAACATATGTATGTCAGTATTGTTTATATGGGTGATATAGGCCTACTGGGGAACCGAGCACCCAAAAAAAAAATTCGGTAACGCGCCAATAGCATACCTCATAGGTGGTGCGGAAAATGCAATATTCTTTAAGTTTATGCACGATGGAGATATACATATGTATGTATAGAGCTTTTCCCTTTTACAATGATATCAAAAATTTTAAACTATGTATGAAATGCACAAATACTCTAAACACGATTATTAAAATGTAAAATTTTTGATTTGGAATACTTTGAGTATTAAATTTAACAACCCAATACAAAGATGAAAAATTAATTGCATGGTCGAATTTCGACCACAGGCGATACTAGTCTATATATTAATAGGCTAACATTTTTCCCATACAAACAATTGCCAGGCTGTTTAGCACATTTAACATACTCATATCCACATAAAATTGATATGGATGTGTTCGTATGGGTCAGGAGCAGTGCATAGGAATATAATTATACCTTTCATGAGAATGAAATGGTATTATAACTTAGTGCCAAAAAATTTTTGTCGAAAGTACCAGAAGGAATCGTGGGGGACCCACCAAAATATATACCGATATGATCAGAATCACGAGCTGAGTCGATTAAGCCATGTCCTTCTGTCCGTCCGTCCGTCTGTGTGAACCCAAACTAGTCCCTCAGTTTTTGAGATATCTGAATGAAATTCGGAATACAGGTATGTTGTTATATGCAGCTGATCAATTTTCGGAACCGGGCGAATCGGACCACTATAAGATATAGAAAACAACCGATTATTCAGATATACATGAAATTTTTGGATGTAATTTGTGCATAACTTCCCCATTTAAACAGCTAAGAACATGAAACTTTGAAGTAGACCCAAACAAGGTTACCGAAAATTGTCAAGATCGGACCACTATAACATATAGTTCCACAACATCCGATTATTCAGATATACACATTTTGGTGTATAACTCCTCCATTTTAACAGCTAACGGCTTGAAATTTTGAAGTATTTGTACCCATATGGACCCAAACGGGATTGCCGAAAATTGTTAAGATCGGACCACTATAACCTATTGCTCCCCTACAACCGATTGTTCAGATATACACATTTTGGTGTATAACTCCTCCATTTTAACAGCTAACGGGGTGAAATTTTGAAGTATTTGTACCCATATGAGCCCAAACGGGATTACCGAAATTTGGTAAGATCGGACCACTATAACCTATAGCTCCCCTACAACCGATTGTTCAGATATGGACATTTTGGTGTATAACTCCTCCATTTTAACAGCTAACGGCGTGAAATTTTTAAGTATTTGTACCCATATGAGCCCAAACGGGGTTACCGAAAATTGTCAAGATCGGATCATTATAACATATAGCTCCCATACAACCGATTGTTCAGATATGGACATTTTGGTTTTTAACTCCTCCATTTAAATAGCCAAGACACCATTTTTTCTAATAAATCTTTCCATAAATAACCCACAGAATTAAAATTATAAATTAAACTTAATCCGGCTATGTACATACATAGGTAACTTTTCATTTCCCCACTCATGAAAGGTATGAAGTCTTCGGTACGACCGAAGACAGTCGCGCTTTTACTTGTTTTTTCTATAAATTATTTAATTTCTTTATAATTAATAAATAAAGTTCTTAGTTTTGTACCATTTTTGATTTACTTCGTTTTTGCTTCGTTGGCAAATGTGCCCACTATCCATATATTAATAGGCTAACATTTTTCCCATACAAACAATTGCCAGGCTGTTTAGCACATTTAACATACTCATATCCACATAAAATTGATATGGATGTGTCGTATGGGTCAGGAGCAGTGCATAGGCATATAATTTTTTCTATAAATTATTTAATTTCTTTATAATTAATAAATAAAGTTTTTAGTTAAGAGAAAGAGATATCGTAAAAATGTTTACAAATATCGTAAACACAGTTGAAGAGTTGCTTTAATTTGAAAGCACTCTCTCTCTCTCTTCCTTTTTGTTTATTTATGAACATTGAGATCGCATTCGAAAAATCTACTCAAATCTCTGCTCTATGAGTGAAATCTTTGTCTATGAGTGATTTGTAGATTTTCTATTATGATTTTTATAAATGCCAGGGCGATAGAGCGCAAGAAAACTCAAAAGTTCCAAGAAGTAGGCCGTGCGATAGAGAAAAGGGAGCAACCAATTACAAATACATTGAAATTAAAACCTCTATCGAATACTTTGCCGAAGCCATTTTTGGCGCTCAAATATATTTTATTATATGGATGCCACACTTATTTACTTTAGATTATTTACTTTAGATTGTGCCAATACATACATATGTGCACTTTTCAATTATTTTCATTTAATTTTTGTTTTCATTTCACTTTATTCAATGTTAGGTCTTTTTTATTTTCATTTATTTCTTATTATATTTCCTTTTTCTTTTTATTTCAATTTTACTTAATTCGTCTTTATTATACTTTATTACTTTATTTATATTTGTACTATTTTTTATTTACTTCGTTTTTGCTTCGTTGGCAAATGTGCCCATTATTTATGTACATATATATTTACTTTCATTTATTTACTTATTATTTCTTTTTGTTTTAATATTTTTTCTTTTTATTTCAATTTTACTTAATTCGTCTTTGTTATATTTTATTACTTTATTTATATTTGTACTATTTTTGATTTACTTCGTTTTTGCTTCGCTGGCAAATGTTCCCACTATCTATCTTATATTATAAATGTGAAATGGAAATTGTGTTTAAACTCAATTGGCGAGAAAACCGCTGAACGGATCCTCACGAAACTTTGCACACCTACGTATTTTCACCCGGTAATTGCTATAGGCATATTTTTAATCTGATTAAAAGTCAGGGATGGGCACCTCCCATACAAAATTTTCCTTTTTTTCGTAATATCTCTTGAAATATTTGTACTAGAATAATGAAAATTTTTGTGAAGGAATAATACAAAAATATATACTCAACGGATAAACAATTTAGGTCTTGGTAAAGCAGGGATGGGCACTCTCCTCCCATATAAACTGAAATTTTCACATCGAATATCTCTGGAAATATTTGTAGTAGGGTACTGAAAACTGGTGTGAGGGCATATGAGATAACTATGTATTAAACGGGGAAAACACTAGGTCTTGGTAAAGCAGGGATGGGCACCTGCCATACAAACTGAAACTTTCACAGCGAATATCTCTGGATATATTTGTAGTAGGGTACTGAAAACTGGTGTGGGGCATGTGAGATAACTATGTATTAAACGGGTAAAACTGCTAGGTCTTGGTAAAGCAGGGATGGGCACCTCCCATACAAACTGAAATTTTCACATCGAATATCTCTGGAAATATTTGTAGTAGGGTACTGAAAATTGGTGTGAGGGCATGTGAGATAACTATGTATTAAACGGGTAAAAACGCTAGGTCTTGGTAAAGCAGGGATGGGCACCTCCCATACAAACTGAAACTTTCACAGCGAATATCTCTGGAAATATTTGTAGTGGGGTACTGAAAACTGGTGTGAGGGCATGTGAGATAACTATATATTAAACGGGAAAAACACTAGGTCTTGGTAAAGCAGGGATGGGCACCTCCCATACAAACAGAAATTTTCACATCGAATATCTCTGGAAATATTTGTAGTAGGGTACTGAAAAATGGTGTGAGGGCATGTGAGATAACTATATATTAAACGTGAAAAACACTAGGTCTTGGTAAAGCAGGGATGGGCACCTCCCATACAAACTGAAATTTTCACATCGAATATCTCCGGAAATATTTGTAGTAGGGTACTGAAAATTGGTGTGAGGGCATGTGAGATAACTATGTATTAAACGGGTAAAAACGCTAGGTCTTAGTAAAGCAGGGATGGGCACCTCCCATACAAACTGAAACTTTCACAGCGAATATCTCTGGAAATATTTGTAGTAGGGTACTGAAAACTGGTGTGAGGGCATGTGAGATAACTATGTATTAAACGGGTAAAAACGCTAGGCCTTGGTAAAGCAGGGATGGGCACCTCCCATATAAACTGAAATTTTCACATCGAATATCTCTGGAAATATTTGTAGTAGGGTACTGAAAAATGGTGTGAGGGCATGTGAGATAACTATATATTAAACGTGAAAAACACTAGGTCTTGGAAAAGCAGGGATGGGCACCTCGCATACAAACTGAAATTTTCACAGCGAATATCTCTGGAAATATTTGTAGTAGGGTTCTGAAAACTGGTGTGAGGGCATGTGAGATAACTATATATTAAACGGGTAAAAACGCTAGGTCTTGGTAAAGCAGGGATGGGCACCTCCCATACAAACTGAAACTTTCACAGCGAATATCTCTGGAATTATTTGTAGAAGGTACTGAAAAATGGTGTGAGGGCATGTGAGATAACTATATATTAAACGGGAAAAACACTAGGTCTTGGTAAAGCAGGGATGGGCACCTCGCATACAAACTGAAATTTTCACAGCGAATATCTCTGGAAATGTTTGTAGTAGGGTACTGAAAACTGGTGTGAGGGCATGTGAGATAACTATGTATTAAACGGGTAAAAATGCTAGGTCTTGGTAAAGCAGGGATGGGCACCTCCCATACAGACTGAAATTTTTACAGCGAAAATCTCTTGAAATATTTATAGTAGGGTACTGAAAATTGGTGTTGGGCATATGAGTAATTACGTACTGAACGGACAAAAAAAAAATAAGAAAACTATCTTTGACGTCAAGAATGATATTTTTCTATGTAACTTTTTTGGACTAACTCAATATGCTAATATTTTTCAAAGCACGTGGTGTGAAACCCGCGGTTAACCTCTAGTATATTAATAGGCTAACATTTTTTCCATACAAACAATTGCCAGGCTGTTTAGCACATTTAACATACTCATATCCACAAAAAATTGATATGGATGTGTTCGTATGAGTGACGAGCAGTGCATAGGCATATACTTTTTTCTATAAATTATTTAATTTCTTTATAATTAATAAATAAAGTTTTTAGTTAAGAGAAAGAGATATCGTAAAAATGTTTACAAATATCGTAAACACAGTTGAAGAGTTGCTTTAATTTGAAAGCACTCTCTCTCTCTTTTCCTTTTTGTTTATTTATGAACATTGAGATCGCATTCGAAAAATCTACTCAAATCTCTGCTCTATGAGTGAAATCTTTGTCTATGAGTGATTTGTAGATTTTCTATTATGATTTTTATAAATGCCAGGGCGATAGAGCGCAAGAAAACTCAAAAGTTCCAAGAAGTAGGCCGTGCGATAGAGAAAAGGGAGCAACCAATTACAAATACATTGAAATTAAAACCTCTATCGAATACTTTGCCGAAGCCATTTTTGGCGCTCAAATATATTTTATTATATGGATGCCACACTTATTTACTTTAGATTATTTACTTTAGATTGTGCCAATACATACATATGTGCACTTTTCAATTATTTTCATTTAATTTTTGTTTTCATTTCACTTTATTCAATGTTAGGTCTTTTTTATTATACTCAGCTGTACTAGTACACAGAGTATTATAGTTTTAATCACATAACGGTGGATTGTAACAGAATGAAATAATCGAGATAGATATAGACTTATATATATCAAAATGATCAGGGTGAAAAGAGAAATCGATTGAGCCATGTCCGTCCGTCCGTCTGTCCGTCCGTCTGTCCGTCTGTCCGTCCGTCTGTCCGTCTGTAAATACTCTAACTCGCGCAAAAATTGAGATATTTTGATGAAATTTGAAATGTAAGTTGGTATCGAGACTGGGACGGTTGGTATTGAAAATGGGCGAAATCGGACCATGACCACGCCCACTTTTCCTATATAGAAAAAATCGGAAATTTGGTATCTCAGTCACTAATATAGTTGGAGCGATGAAATTTTACCCACGTGTTGAACTCAGGCCCCTAGGAAGAAATTTGATGAAATTTTGGAAAATGGGCGGTGCCACGCCCACTTATTAAGGGTCAAACATTGAAAGTTATATATGTCATAACTCAGAAACCGTTGAAGATATAGCGATGAAATTTGGTATGCCTGATGTACTTATTTAGACAAATGTTTTGACGGAAAATTGTGAAAATCGGTTGACGGCCACGCCCACTTTTATATATGGGAACTATAAAGGGGCCTAATAAAAACATTTTAAGCGATATTTTTGTCAAATATAAAGATATATCATTAAAATTTTATGGCAGGAGTCTAACTACGGACATATAACGAAAATCACAAAAATTTTGGAAAATGGGCGTGGCACCGCCTCTTTTTAGAAGCTGGAATATACGAGATTTCTGAGCCCATAACTCGACAAATAATTGATATATAATGATGAAACTTGGTGTGTACACTTTTATTGCTTGTGGTAATACACGTTGAAAATTTTAGCCAAATCGGTTGACGACCACGCCCACTTTTATATATGGGTATTATAAAGTGGCCTAATAAAAACATTTTAAGCGATATCTTTGTCAAATATAAAGATAATTCATTGAAATTTTGTGGCAAGAATTCCACAATAGACCGGAAACAAAAAATAGACAAATTTTGGAAAATGGGCGTGGCACCGCCTCTTTTCAGACAAAAGAATCAACGAGATTTCGGAGCCCATAACTCGACAAATAATTGAGATATTATGACGAAACTTGGTTTATACACTTTTATAACTTGTGTTAATAGACACGCAAAAATTTATTGAAATCGGTTTATGACCACGCCTACTTTTTAACAAAGATATTTCTGGAACACCCTTTGGGAATTTGTAACGTGGCATCTTTGTAACTAGAAGTCATAAAGGAATGAAATTTTGTACAAAGAATAATATTCATATGCTTAGTTGGATGGCTGATAGAAATTTTGAAAATGGGCGTGGCTACGCCCACTTTATCTAGCACTCCCTTTATATAAAATACAGCGTGTTTCCATCAAACGCAAACAAACAATGAAAGCATACAGCTGAGTATCTAATGTTCGATTCCACTCGAACTTAGGCTTCCTTACTTGTTTTCATTTATTTCTTATTATATTTCCTTTTTCTTTTTATTTCAATTTTACTTAATTCGTCTTTATTATACTTTATTACTTTATTTATATTTGTACTATTTTTTATTTACTTCGTTTTTGCTTCGTTGGCAAATGTGCCCATTATTTATGTACATATATATTTACTTTCATTTATTTACTTTTTTATTTCTTTTTGTTTTAATATTTTTTCTTTTTATTTCAATTTTACTTAATTCGTCTTTGTTATACTTTATTACTTTATTTATATTTGTACTATTTTTGATTTACTTCGTTTTTGCTTCGTTGGCAAATATGCCCACTATCTATATATTAATAGGCTAACATTTTTCCCATACAAACAATTGCCAGGCTGTTTTGCACATTTAACATACTCATATCCACATAAAATTGATATGGATGTGTTCGTATGAGTGAGGAGCAGTGCATAGGCATATATTTTATTTCTATAAATTATTTAATTTCTTTATAATTAATAAATAAAGTTTTTAGTTTTTTACCATTTTTGATTTACTTCGTTTTTGCTTCGTTGGCAAATGTGCCCACTATCTATATATTAATAGGCTAACA